>WOGO01007559.1:0-11091 GCA_015342085.1 Leptinotarsa defecta
GTTGACTGTGTGACCAAGTGTGACTATGACTATGTATGTGTGTGTATATTTTTGTGTATATGTCTGTATATCCATAACATGGTGAAGCATATTTTAATTTCTATATTTCTTCTTCGTATATTTCTTCAAATAATTAATGTTATATTATAGACATATTACTTTTATCAAATATAGGCTCAGTTATTGTTTATTTAGATATTTTATATTCTTTATATGTACTATGTTATATTATCATTATTAACTTCAGATTCAATTGAACCCCCCGACTAATTCTCTACGCACAGACTTGATCTTCTGTAGGTTTGCCCATTTATTCCCCTTTCCCGCTCTCTGCACAGTGCCACACAGTGGCACACACACACACTACACAGTGTCATATGTATGAACAAAAATGTAAAACAAGAGGAGAATAAATTATTATTATTATTTCAAATATTCATTGAAATTCATTTCAATACTATCATGTATGGGACAACATGACGATGAATTTTAAAATTATTTTAAGAAAGAAACATTCAATTTTACTGATCATTATGTGTATCTATTATTGATTTATTCTTAAACTTATCACACATTGAATCATAATGTAAAAATTTATTTTAGTTTATGAATAAATAAATAATACATACCGTCAACTAACCCCAAATTTTACAAACGTACTCAAAGTGACATGTAAAAATCACTTTCATCACTTGTAATTAGAGTTAATTGTCTTTAAATCAATAAATTGTTAATACATATCAGTCACCACAATATATTATTTGAAAAAATGTATGTTGTTTGTGAAAGTCACATTGAGAGGACTGGCGGCTCTTAGTAAAAAAAATAAGTTTCTTTTTTTTTTATAAAAGAAAAAACGAATGAGAAAACTTTTGATGGCGGCATTGTCTCGAGCAAGACAGCTGCGCCCCCGGACGAAGCTTCTGTTGACTATGGACAGGAGGAGTCTGGCCAAATGCGCTCGACTGAAAATCAACGGCCATATATATGGCGGAATATATATGGCGTCACTGATATACATAAACATCAAAATATGGTTCCAGAAAGAAATTATTCCTGCGATCACAAAAAAATATTTCAAGTTTGTTGTCATTCACTTCTATTCTATGTGGTTCATTCATCTCGGTTTTCATTCATTGCCTATCAAACTGTATGTACCGTTCCGGGTGTTTCCGGCCTTTCACCGGCTTCTTCAGTTGTCTGTTGTATGTCACATACCGCTCTCCCCCCTTTCTTCGGTCTCCATTTTTTCTTGTAGTTTGTATGCCGTGATTTTGAATGCTGACTTGTTGATGATTATTGCTCTTTATTTTTTATCAAATCCTCATCTGTGTATTCCACTATTTTTTTCTAATTTACAATTCTCGATAAAGTAGAAACCCATCAAATACCTAGGTGTCAATGTTTCATTGGGATGATTCTGTAGATGAATATTACGCCAAAAAGGGTGTGAAACATAAACCACAGTGTGATCTCGAGGACGGGACCATCGAATCATAAAAGGGCGTGTAGTGTTACTTCACAATACCATAATATAATCAAAACCGTTAATTTTTGAATACAATATTGAACTAAATGTTTGAATCCGCATTGGAAGGTCAAAATTCCATTCAACAATTCAATTTTAAAATTGTAATTTCAATCTAAATGACAAAAAGTAACCCAATACCTGAACGTAATTAAGCATTGCATATTCTAAATCGTCATCATCCGAAACAGTTTCTTTAGAACCACATCCGCATACCGCGGAACTACAGCATGAACAAAAAGAACACCACCGGAATATATTGCACGACTTATTGGGTTTCCTAGATTCTTCTTCTTCTCGCTGTCTATCGAAAGTGTTGTAAGATAAATCATCTTTCACCTTGAGAGTCACTAGGTTCTGCATTGTATAGATAAAGAACTTTCACTTTCACTTTTTATTAATGTGTAGGCGGAGTGAAAAAATAATTCGCGCTGAAAGGCATGTTGAAATATTTACAGAGTGTTTCTTGAATACTGTCACTAATTTCAAGAGGTATGTTCTGTTATGAAGAAAAGTTCCATTGAAAATATGTTCTTAACTTCTTAGTTTCAGAGATATGAGCCGTTGGAAGTCTGAGTGAGAATATATATTCGTCTGCATATCACTAAGCCTAAAAATTAAGTGGGGAATGGAAAAAAATACCAGCGTGGTCCAAACAGAACTGGCTGGTATCTCAATCGGCACAAAAAAAATAACCAGGAAAGGAATTTCTGGCAAAAACATAACAATCTGCACTGACAGCAGACAAGCTCTATTAACCTTGAACAGACAACGTGTAACCTCAGGGCTAGTACCAGAGTGTACCAATATTTAGCCAATATTTAGCCAAAGCCTCGGTAGATAATAAAATTATCCTGAGGTGGGTTAAAGGGCACGACAGGTAATCGCATTGCCGACTTTTTAGCTAAGGAAGCGGCTGCACTAAGAATTTTATGACCCAGTGGCAACTACGGCCTGATGACTTCGACAATTGCGGAACTAGCCAAATGTTGCACCCATGCTCAATTTCTAAAGAGATGGGATGGAATCAAAGGATGCAATCTTGCCAGGATCACCTTGGGCGACCCTGGGAAGCTGGCGTCGAAGAAATATCTGGCGACAACCAGGAAAAATCTACGCTTAACAGTGGGATTTCTGACCGACCTATGTCAACTAAGGAAACACCTCCATAATATGGGGCTAGTGGACACACCTCTATGCAGGATGTGTGAACAAGAAGATGAAACTGTTAGGCATGTCCTATGTGAATATCCGGAGTTATCGTCAATAAGAGAGTATGTTTTCGGCGAGTCTTGTCCTACACCTGCCATTATAAAGTGACCTGTCTACCTTCCTGGAGAGGACACGATGGACAATGACCTAGAAGGACAGCTTCTCGGGAGGATGTAAAATGGGTCACATGTGGGCTAAGTGCTGTGGGCCTACATTCATGCTCCCTACTCTACAGATACAGATACAGAGGGCACAACTTTAAAGCACTTTCAAAATAATATATAATAACCCATCTCAACTGTCGGTTTTGTGATAGGCGACTCATCCCGAAATTTTCTGAACTAGGTACTTGTTTACAGTACTCCTGTGGTATGGTCCACTGATATAACAATATCAGGGTTGATGAAATTTCTGTGCATAAGGTCACCACAAAAATGTTTCACCAAATCCAAAATTTCTCAATTCCTCAGTTACTAAACAAAAATTTAGTTCTCCCTCCATTTCTCAACCAGTTATTGACAAATTTTGTTTTTTTGTCGTTTATCTCATAGTTTGGAAATGAAAAATCGGTCTTCACATTCAAGAAACCACTCTATGTTCTTTAATTCATTGGAAAAAAGTTCTGTCCGTTTGGCCAATATAACCACAAGTCAACTTATATGCCTCCTGATTAATCCGACACTTTTAACGAACATTTATATGAATTTTACATTTGCAAAGCATGTTTTGGCAGACAGGTATGTGTTGAACTACGACTAGGACGTATTACACTTAGAAGAAAAGGTGTTTGAAAATTAACGAATTCAGTAACTCTGAAAATTCACTGAATGACAGAATAGAATCGAATTCTTCTCCTGTATTCAATTTGTTTTCTGATGTGAAAATTGGCAACAGTTTAGTACATGACCATCAGATTAATTGGTACAATTTCTTCCATAATATTGAAAAGTTCATACCTTAACTATCGTAAAATTAATTGACATTATATAGGTAGGAGGCCTTGTTATGAACTAATTAGGTAGAATTTTGTGATTATGGACACGCCTGAGGGAGTTCTTCCATAGTGAAACAAGTATGGAGGTTTTATAAACTATTCAGTAAAAATTTCACGAAAAAACATTACTAGAATACGTAGGTAATGAATTTTCATCGAGTATTGGCTAATCAAATCACACAGAAAATAATTTTAAAAACCCAACTGTGAACTGGTTTCGAAGGAAGTGAGTTATATGTCTGGTCAACTATCATTTGTTTTAAGGTACCAGTTATGATTCATTGCCTACTCTTCCAACAAGAAACGGTCATATGATTGCCGCTTTTTCAATAGTCATAAAAACATATCAAATTATTCACTTCTTCATCCAATCAACATCTGAAAAACTGTTTTTGTCACGGGTTATTACCCAATTAATCACAGCAGGTCTACGACCTCATCAAAATATTAAATTTCTTCAACGACTCATCGATTTCATGCGTAACAGCCTTCCCCTCAACTCAATTAAAAATATCAATTCATTTGAGTTATTTTGAATCAGTACATCCATCCTATTGCATGATTATAAGCAATATACGATATCTACTTCCTAATTTACGACTAGTAACCAACCAATGATTTCTAGTGTCGTATATATTATAATAGTCAAAACTATTAATTAGTTTTAATATCCCATAAAGGTCCTTGTTCATGCCATAAACGTCTTTCAATAATGGGAAATATCTGAAGTTATCGGCTGTCCTTTGTCTTAAATAAAACAGTGAGCGGTATAGGACCGTTTCATAAAATTTTGTCCCCTGATGTGTCCGTGTTCATTTGAGGAATTCATAGAGGAATTTATGGAGTTTCTTTCTTCGATTGATATCAAGTAATTTATTATGATACTGTCTCCCACAGGTTCCGACTTAAATAATTGACTGTTCGTCTAATATAATAATAATGTTAATAACTTTTGTGTGATAATTATTGAAATTATGGTTCAACTGTGGAATAATTTTCAGAAATCCGTGGGCAACAATTTACAAATTCGAATACCATTATCATTAACTATATTGGAAATTTATTCATTATTATATTTGTCGATTAGATTGATGGATTCATTTGACTCATATTAGAGTAGAGATAAACTAATCCAAATGAATTGTTAATAGAAATATTCTAAAAAAAATTAATGTTACTTCCATATAATTTTTTCATTTTCAAATGATTATTCCTTTTAATTTCACAAGCACGGTGTTAATGCGGTGTTTGTGGGAATTTACAATTTACGTTGACGTCGTTCTCCAAATTCAAGCATTATAGAGTGCTGTAATTCAAAAAATTTCAAGTTGTACTAGTACAATTCTTGCATACTTCTGAGATATCGAAATATTTGTCGTGAAATACACGTCATTTTGTGATACCTTAGAGATAAAGAACGAGACTCAATCTAAATTTCTAGGTATTCACACTGAAAATAAGCTCAAATTTATTGAACATATCAAACAACTTAAAAGTAAAATTTGTTCTGGATGTTATGTAGTGAGAGTAACTTCAATAAATTTTGGAATCAAAACTGCCAGAACGGTGTATTACGCTCGGGAGTATGCAATTCATCAGCACTTCTGTCTGTATTAGTACTGCAGAAACTGGCTATAAGGTATATGTGTAAGATTAAACCTCGTGATCCGTGCAGACACAAATTCGTAGAGCAAAATATTTTAACAGGGATTGCCTTGTTCATTTTGGAATCAGTTTGCCGCATTTACAAAAATATCTCCCTATTTGAGGCTTCATGCCATTCTTATAGCACCCGTTCCACAGCGTTGAAATTGACAATTCCTTTAACAAATTAGGTCAGGAATTCTATTTATTCCAATGGGGTCAAGATGTTTAATCACTTGCACTTAGATATAAAACAGGCAAATTTGATGAACAAAATGTTTAGAATGAGAGTAAAAATATTTTCGGGTGATAGACCCTATTATGAATTGCAAGAGTTCTATAATGATAAATTTACGTGACAAAATGTGCATATTTGAATTTAGGTTATATAAGAGTTTTGTTTATATTCTTCATTGGAAATGAATGTTTGATTGTTTGATGCAATGGGTGTGTTTATTTATGTGATATTATATATATAAGTATATATGTAAGTGTTGATAATATTCTTGAACAAATCTGTACACAACCATGTTGATACAAAATTTCGGCGTTGAACTATAGTGTATGTTCTAACTTTACTTTTTTGTATGTGTTTTTACATTCACTTTTATATTTCTATACTTACATTTGTATTTATTTTTCACAAGCTTTGTCTACAAGATTTATTCTTAATGACAATAAAGTATATTTCCTTCCATGTTGCATATTATCATCATGGTCGTTCATGATGTTCAAATTTCAATAAAAAATATATCTTTCTCTAAAAAGTACATGATCTTGAGGGGCACAGCCTCAAATAGTGCGGACACAACTACTCCTCCGCTCTTAATCAATGGTGAACAAAATTAACATAAAAATGTTATCAGTCGAGTAGTCTAGTTAATTTTTCTCGCCCAGGAACAATCAAAGAAATCAGTTCATGTCTTCAAAATACAAGAGCCAACACAAAATATCATGAAATATCAAATGTGAAGATTTTGCTTGAAAAACTTCTATTTCTAAGTACCAAATAAATGAAAGTAGTATTTTTGAATGAAACTACAGTTGGAAATCATTTTTTTCGAAACAAAATACTGAAATACCGCAAAGCATACAGTCCAAAATGGTTCACAAATTGAACTGTCTGGATTGTCACAAATGCTAGATTGGCCAAACCGGACGTTATCTTTAGATGAGAGTTTCAGATGACATGTGAGTCCCTAAACTAAATATCAAGAGTCTCACAGCTCTTTTCGAATATGAAAGGAAATATCAACATATTTTTTAGTTTTGAACATTCAACTATTCTAGATGTCCAATTATATTTATCCAAAAGGTTTTCAAACGAAATCATGCAAATCCTAGAACACGATGGTGCTCATAATAGATGGTCGATGGTCTTGATACTGCATACTTCATTTTGATAAAAACTGGTTGAAAAAATTACCGAAATCAACCTTCTCTCTATCCTCATTCTCTCTTATATCAATTATAACAGGCACCGCTTCTTCAAAATCATAGACGAAGGCATTTAGTTTATTTGATATCACGTGTTCAGTATTGATCTTGAATATTTTATCACCAGAGTGTTCTTTATTTTTCTTTATATACTTGATTATTTTGAAAATAATGTTTCTTTGTAACGAAAACCCCTTTTCCATGAGTAATTTTAATAGAAATTCATTCATCGTTACAGAGCTCAGAAAAAAGTTAAATTGAACTTGAAACGTTGGCAAGGAAATAATTGTTTTCCTAAAAATTATATTTTCATTACTTTCGTTGAAACACAATGTGACTCGCAGTCGAAATAATCAACTTTTCAAAAATGTATAGAAGGCTTTTTATATTCCGTTTGAGAAATGTTTCAAACCTCTATGGAACACTGATTGATGTTTAAAAATTCGATTAGCCATTTCTGAGTTATTACAGTTTAATATTCTCTGTACAATGGCAATAATGGAGGCTGTTCACAAATTCATTTCATATACGTGGAAATGTTTCTGGGTTACTTTCATATATGCTATTCTACTGGACTGGTCTATTATGGAATGAATAAAAAAAAACTAAGCAATACAGTTTATTGTACGATTTTCACTTTAAAGGCTTTTACAAAAACCGCGACACGTGTTTCGCTTCCTCAAGCGAAAAGAGTACGCTTGAGGAAGCTATTGTACAGCGAAACACGTGTCACGGTTTTTGTAAAACCCTTTGAAGTGAACATCATAAAATAAACTGTATTAAAGTTTCAACATGGATTTTCATCGAGTATCAGCCAGTTTTATTCAATTATGGAATGAATAGTATATTTCCTGAGACTAACTCAACATACTCATATACCAGACCGTTTATTCATGGAATAAATAGGATGGTACAGGCAATCGCAACTGATGTTTCGGGAAGATGGGACACCTTTTCTTCAGGCTAGTTCTTAAGTGACTGAATTACAAATCTTCAAACGGGTAAAGGGTAATATTCCATGATGAAAGGAATGGGAAGAGTCAAGAATAGTCAAACTGTCACTTACTCAGGAATAATTGGTCTTCGAAAGAAAATTTGGAAACCTTTTGGAAGGATAACATGAGAACCCCCTTTCCATTTGAAATAGTCAAAAGCGCCTTGACCGGCAGCAGGAGTTCACATATACTTATAAGGATCTGGAAGTTATTTCGAATTGGGATGCAAGTAACCAGGTTCGGTTCAACGTCACAAAAACCCAGGCACATTTTATTCCACCAAGAGCGGTACATATCAGAAATACGCGACGGACTGTGCCTGCTGATTATTTTGAGGTTCAACTCAGTACACCTCGAACTTCACTGTTCATGAACGCTTTCATTCGGAGAACTGCCTTTATGTGGAATAAACTTCCTGAGAACGTTTTTCCAAATTATTTTAATCTCCAGCGATTCGAATCTAATGCGAATCGCTACTTTCTCACAGGTACCGCTCTGAGAGTGCCTCAAGAATTTTGCTGAAGTGCTTGGGTTTTGTTCTCGAAGAAAAGAGAAGATTGGTGCCAGAAAATTGTTCTTCTTATCATGAAGTGAAAAAATCGATGCCTTTTTATGTAAACTTTTGTCCGGTGATGAGATTTTCTGAGAATTATTTCAAAGAAGGTCTAATTTGAGCTGATAGTTGCCGACTTCTGTTCAGTTTCATATTTTGAAATCATGTTTCAAGTTGCTATCACTCTGGTTGGTGTTAAAAAAATGGTGCTCCACTTTGACGCCGAACAAAATCAATCGGTGAAGCACTGACATTATCATGACCACTTCTGATATATTTGTCTCTTGATTTTCTGTTCTTCCCCATAGTTGATGGTATTGGAGAACAAGATGTTATAAGAGGACGATTTGGAGAAAAAGAAGTTTCTCTAAGGAAATATATTGAAATTGTTAACTGGCATTCGCGAAATACTTTGATGTTCAGGGTATTTTAAAATAGCATTTGTTGCTATTCAGACTGTCTTTCTTCTCCAAAGGACTAATTGATCTACATTTGTCACTGAATTAGGCTCACCACTCATTTATCAATATGATGCACGTTAGTGATTATTTTATTCTGATTGCAGTTCACCTGATGGTGGCTATTGTACCCTACAGTTTCGTTTGATGACAGTATTGTTTCTGTTAATTGTCTTGTCAGTTGGTAGCCGGTCGGTTCGACGTGGGTGCTTTATTCACTCACTCGAATTAACTTTCGATCGATCGATTTTCACTTGCTATCATCGAAACCGTATTAGGAATCACACGTTGAAAGGTAAGACCTCGTTAATTTTTAGCTCGCACAAGTTTCGACGTCTGAGGGTTGTCGTTCATAGGGGTGCGACAGCTGGTTAACGAAAAAACATATTTTAAATAGATTTAAGCAGATATATCTGTCTACCATAGTTCAGTGTTCTTCACTGCACTTTTTTACTTTTTCATTTCATATAGTTTCAAAATAATGACACAGTCTATTTTCTTATTTAATATTGACGAGTTGGAAGGTCGTTTTTGAAATATTGTTTTCTTCCATTTCATTGTTTCAAATATTGTTTAGACTTGAGTTTAAAAAATCTAATTGATCATTCAACTTGTCTAGATGATATGAGCGTTTCTGTAAAAGTGAATTTTCACAGACTCAGATGATAAATAGAGGTTCTACAGTTTATAAAAGTTTGTTGTGAATCTAACAATTTTGTGTCAGTTCTTTACGTGAATATTTCATTTTGAAACACTCAAAAACAGACAAGTCCACATGGTCATAGATCTCGAAGATATTAAATTCTGGTAGTGGAGGATATCACCAATGTTTTCAGAAAACATTACAAGATCGCTATCGAAAAGGGACACCATCTGCGGGTTATAGGTCCGAAAAACATCGATAATATCGCAATTTTAGATCAGCGCACCTTTTCCAAAATTCAGTAAACGTTACGCCTAGACTATATTTCACTAGTTGACAATGCATCTGCTATTTCTAAGACTCTTTTACAACTGGTAACCCCCTCCGGGAATGTCATAATATTCCTTTCAACCCCCTGGAACGAGCATTATTTGCCTTCATCGGTGGTAGAGTGGACGGCAGTTTTAACATGAATTTCACATATTCAAAGGAATATGTTGTGGGCTTGAGATATTATCTCACACCGGTAGGTAAATTATAGCATTTTTCATGATTGAATTATACACTGGACGGTGATATCTTTGGGATCTAATCGTATTGTTCCAACGGTTCAAACTATTTACATTATAATAAAAAATATTTTTTGTGGGTGTGAAAAGTTGGAATATATTTATGTTAGGTATATTAGGTATTTTATACCACAGGAAAAAAGCAAACGGTAGAAATATGATATTCAACCCTGACATTGTTATATTAAATGCACAAAGTGTTAATAACAACAAGACAAACAGTTTATATGTTGATATTAACAGCTATGTTATTAGTTTTATTTGTTTGACAGAAACGGGGTTTAGGGATAGTTTTTATTTCAACAATTCCACATTGAAAAGTAGTTTCTGTAGGAAAAATAAAAAAATGGGAGGTGTGGCAATTCTCGTAAAAAATGATATAGAGGCACACCGTATTGATCTCACAAAATACTGTGTTGAACAAGACATAGAAATTTGTGGTATTTTTGGTAACTTGAGTATAGGTTAAACTATAATACCGTGTTGCTATCGTTCTCTATAGGGAGATTTGAATGTTTTTTAAATACCATTCAAAACGTTTTAGATAACACTTTTAAATCAGATGTGAATATCTTTTCATGTGGTGATTTCAACGCAGATTGTTCAGTTCAGCATTTAACAAAATCTGTGATGTTATAGAATGTTATAATCTGAAATATACAGTATCGTGGCCTACACGAGTTACTATTACTAGTGCCACTACAATTGATCAAATATTCACTAACTTATATGAGGAAACAACATGTTGTGTCATTGATATACAGTCACAGTCACAGTCTAGTATTTTGCGATATGGAATTGAGGAAAATATCCAAAGCAACAAAAACAGAATATAGAAGGCATTTTACGAATGATAGTATGAATCAATTCAAAATAAACATTGGAAATGAAAATTGGGTGGAAATTTTGATTATATTTATATTATCTTGCGTTTCAGGCATTTTTGTCAACATTCTTCTATTATTTCACCTGTACCTGTTGAACCTACAAAAATTTTGTGACGAACTGAAAAACATCTTCAAAGTCAGAAAAAAGAGTCACGATAATTTGATAACTGA
>WOGO01007560.1:0-11091 GCA_015342085.1 Leptinotarsa defecta
TTTGTGTCTGAAAGTTACTTCTTTGCATGATCTACACATCCATGTATAGCGTTACTTATTTTCCTTTCTTTGGAAGATTCTCTCATCCATTTTTTTTGTATCAGATGGAGTAGTAGAAAGCCAAAAACTTTCTTTCCCAATAAAAGGATATTTCGTGAAAAAATCAGGATTTGAAAAACTCGTGTTAGTTATCTTCATAAATCATTCAAAATAGTACTGCATTACTTATACACATTGAAAGACACTTCACCAAAAATCCTGCAAAAAGTTTGCAAAATTTGGCAAAGTTTTATTACAGACAGATTTATATTTGCATGATAAAAGCTTTCCGATACTTTCCAACTGAAAGTAGCTAGTTTCTTAGAAAGATATTCTTGTATATATGGAAAAATCGTTTTCTGGAAAAAATATATTATCTGTTTATTGACCACTTAAATATCTTCTAATAAAGAAATTGTCAAGGTTTTCTTTCTAATTTTAATGAATTGTTAAATGACATTGACAGGTTTTCATTTTCAAAATATAAACAATGATGTAATCCAATATTCCTCAAACACCGGGCGAATTTCTGCACTGAAATGAACAGAACTTGAGTTTTTGATAGTGACAATCTGAATGGTTGAAAACTACAAAAATCTCCAATATATTCATGGCAATTTCTGTACAGTACATTATCGATATTTCATCACCTTTTTGGATAGATGAAAGTAGCTTATGAAAAACTTAAAACACTGCTTTGAACTGAAACGCTATGTTGCCTCCACCAACTTTTGAAGCTTTATGAAGGTCAAATACTGTTTTGAATTATGTTCCCAGGAATATTCGTGAATTGTGATTCTGTTCAGAAAAAAGCCACCTGCCTGTAAACAACCTCTATAGTCTAAAACATCGCAGATAGTTTGGAGATTTGTCTCTTCAATACATATACTTGGAGATGGGTAGTCTTTGACTTATTCAGTACGTTTGATTTTTTCTACAAACAAATGTTCTGGAAGTACCTGAAAAAATGCAGGTGACACCGCTTCAAAGTTGAACTCATTTCATCACGAAATCAGAAACTCTTCTATTCGGAGAATAGTTTAAATTCTTCTGTGTTGTCTCAATCAAGTACCGCGATTCTATTACATTGTTCCCTTATTATCCTGAAAAGTCATGTTGTAGACAAAACTGAATTTCATATCACACAGAATTATATTTTGAGGGTGTATCCATACTATGAGGCCACTCTTGGTTTGATAAAATATCCCAACTGAAAGAACGAAGAAACCTATCCACACTATCATTATCGCTGAATTTTCTGTTTCAGAACGCTCCAATACTAATAGACTGAAGAATATTTTATCGGCCGTGTTGTTCCTGCCTAAAAAAATGTGATAGATTGTATGGAAAAAAGTGGCATCGACAGAAAACTTTTAAATGAGTCGCACACAAAGCGCAGCATTCCGCGCCGAGAGGTTGGTATCACTGGTTAATTCATCTTCTAAAGTGATAGCTGACATATCAAAAGTGACAGAATACCTGTGATGATGGTTTCCAATTGTCGATTTACTCTCAGTTATGATAGTTTGTCAGTTTTGATACGTCACTTGTCAGTTCTGATGCGTAAACTGTCAGTTGGCTGTTTCACAAAATATAACAAAATGAGATAAAACGTAAATTAGTAATTTCAAGTTCATAAAGTTGCATATCTACCTCTTGACTCTTATAAAATTGTTAAAATGAACGTGTTATCCTTCTTGAAAAATAGGGGTGTTAAAAAACATTATATAAAAAGTCAAAAATTCCGCAAGGTTCTGTTGTATTTCTTTCACTCTATGTAAGAATTCCCGTATTTTTTGTGATTTTTTTGGTAGAATGATATAAGGACTCAGGTTTTCACGGCCGTAATCAAGATTAGAGAGAACATAATTTGGGCTGAAAGGCTGTGGTGGAAATGAACGTGTAGTATTCTATGTTTCGTCTGCTACTGCGGTAGCAATCTTCAGTGACCTGAGCATTGACTGCAGACACGAAAATAGTATTTCAAAGTTCAAGCCTACACCATCTGCGGTGATAACAGATGGAATGATTGGTACTACAAGTTATTTTCGACAAAGGCCCACCAGCAAGGATTTCGTATTTTTCAGACGGTACTTTTTCAGAAATATACATGAATGGCTGAAGTTCATTGACTAATAACGATATCAATTCAATCCATATCAGTACCAAATTATTTTTTTCCACATTGACGTATAAAATGTCGCTTAGGTATATCCTTAAGAACACACTGCTGATATTGAATTGAACACTTGATTTGCGCATTGAGAAGCAGAATGGAAAGAAAGAATTTCTGCACATTTTCAGTCAAGATCAAGGTGGACTGATAGCTGATAGCTATTACGACAACTTCTGGTCTCGTGAGTGGAGGACCTATAATCCTTTCTCGCTACAAAACCTTTCCGTTCCGTGAATGCAGGCCTAACGGGTATGTATGAATTGAATTTCAATCAAAAAAAAAAGTTAATATCAAAATCGGTACTTATGTACTATAATTTAACTATCATATGTGAAATGTCTGTTCGTGAAATTTTATTTCGAATTTGTATATAGAAAAAAAAAATTCAGTAGGTATAATACTCAATTCAACTGACTGATAAATGTCAAGAAATAACAAACAGTTATTTGATTTGATCACCAAATAGTATCTTTAAATGACGGATAATCAACTAATACATCGTATAAATCAATATAAATTGAAAACTGTATATTATTGATGTACCTAATATCATCGTAAAACATAATTTTCCTTGCTACTTTCTCATATACATATATGAATTCAAATACCTCATATCAGGCAAAACGTATGAAAAAATAAATATTCAGAAACTAAATTTCAAAGATTTTTTTCCCAACTTACCTAAACAGTGGGTTCTGATAAATGCTCTCAGTCCAACTGCAGTGAAACACGCATTGGAAAATAAGTCCTTATTGTGAAAATTTTTAATTATTATCATGAACAGTGTATGCAAGATACCTCAGAAACAAATGCTACTCGTTAACCCAGCAGCACGACCACGCTGAAATCAATCGAGTGGATTACATACAGACGGGTTTCGGAGTATTACCTTTCATTACCTGGGACGCAACGCGGCTCGACAATATGCATAAAAGCTTTCCCTGAAAGAAAGCAATAGCTCCATCTGTTTTTCCATTGTGTGGGTGAATTTGAAGAGATTAATGTTTGGAAATTCCATTACGAAATATTCATTTTCTTATATGTATGTATCTCTATACGGTATAATTTAATTTCTCTCAGGCATACCATTTACTTCAGCCGAGGAGTGATGGCGTCTCAAAATTCAGTATGTGAAATTCATTTTTTTTTAACTTCGATCGATCACTTGTCGATACAATGTAAACCTGTTTGTCCTTCACTTTTTTTCTTTTATAATTCTTTGCTTGAAAAGTTAATTGTCATTTTCAAAACCAAAAACTTTAATATTTGAAGTTATGAAACTGAGAGAATTGTCACTAACTGAGTTTGAGCACATTGTGAAGTTTTCAATAAAAAAATTTACTTTCAAATAATACTTACTTGTTGGTGTGGATGTCAGGAATCTTGCAGTCTCCTCAAAATTAACAGATAGCACGTGACTACCAGCAAACTGATCGATTTTCTTTCCAACATAGTCCTCCACACTTTCCACACTCCTGCCATTCTCACAGATATTTGTTACGTTGACTATACTTTGGTTTCTATCGCTGATTTCTTCAATTTTAACTCCTGGTACGATACTTAAGTTTTCTACGGCAAAAATCCGATCTACATAGTTCTTCAGTTCTCGATCTAACACACTTTCATCCCGTACTTCCTGATCGGTAGCACAGGATTGAACTACGGAAACACCTAATATAAGTATGAGACTTATCATGATATATTTGTTCCTGGTATGGGTACATTTTCTATCCATCTCGAACGTATCATTCCGGTAGCCTGTAAGAAAAATAATTTCAAAGCACATATAAACAAAATTGCAAACGAAACAACTAAAATGATGGAATTTCTCATCAGGTACAGCAAATATTTTAAAAAACCTAAAACACTGATATCATTATACAATGTACATATTCACAATAAATTGAGTTTTTGCTGTATAATCGGGCACCCAATATATGCAATTGATATCAATAGACTGGAAAAAATCCAAATCATATTTTTAAGATTCCTGGGATACAAAACCGATTCCCCTGGACAGGATAGCAACTATGACTTCATCAGTAAAAAATTCAATAGTATCCGGTGACTCTCGGTGACGTAGCATTTTTAATTAAAATAATCAAAAACCAAATTGACTTGCAAGAATTACTATCATATTTACAATTCAATGTTCCACCAAGGAGCTTTCGGAAAAAGGAATTTTTCAATTACTTACATGAAAAACACGTACGATCGTATGATCGAAAAAAGAATTCAATCTATGTATCAAAAAATTGATGTAAATATATCTTCCAACAACTACTTATCACTAATCAAATTACCAAATCATAATATTTTCAACTTTGGTACAGCAACATCAATACTCATGATTGAAACTCATCGGTTTCGTTAATTTTCGATAATTCAAAGTTTAATATATTCGTATGTACATGTATATTATATTCATATGCAAAATACTTGTATGTACAATTCTTTCTTTTTACTAATTTTTTTTCATATTTCAATGATATCATTTAATGTCATTCAGTATCACTCTATGTATATTTGTAATAATATCCATAAACAATATCAATTCACTGTATGTAAAATCAGTGGATACTACTTTTTGACTTATCTGTATGTTTTCCCAAGCTGCCAAATAAATAAATAAATACAAGTCGATGTTAAACTCACCGAATAAATACAATTTGGATCGGAAAAAGTAGTCCCCATAACAAAAATAGTAGAATAATTGTACACTTGCACAATTGTACGTCTTTACCATCTAGAATTCGAATTTCAGAAGGAAAGACAACCAACATAGACGACTTTTATGGACATGCGAGATGCATGTCATTCATTCAGACGCTTCGACAGCGGTGCTTCAATGGAAGTTGCGATTTAAATTAATTTGAAAAGAATCATATGTAGAAGTTCATTCCACAAAGTTCAGTTCGAGGTGTATTCAATTGTAGCCTCCAAAAATAAAACCGTATTTCATCACATACTTATACTTGCTCTAGGTATTCCCCAGGGATCTATAGTGAAATAAAATAGGAATTCAATATATTACTCAGCTGACGACAGCACACTTGCCTCATCATTCCATTTGGATTCCAACACATCGTCTGCGGATGTACATCTTCACTGACAGCAGGAGGTTGTATATCTTAATGAGGATCTAGTGGTGATTTCGAGTTGGGGTGAGAGTAACAAGGTTCAATTCAATGCCACAAAAACCCAACCATCGGTTTTCTCCAAAAAGATAAATGTCTCCGAACCGGATAAAATTTCATCAGGAGAGACAATTCCGCTCATTACATCGACAAGCTTGTTGTGGGTTAAAATGTGCTGGCACAATCATGTCGCTGAAATTGCAGAGGCTGATCCTCAAAAGCTTGGAGCACTGCTCCGAACCAGAAAACTGTACACCCCTCAGCATCTTTTGATGCTTCATGAAGCTCAGATCAGACCTCTTTTGACGTATTGTTCACATGTATGAGGCTTCGTCCATAAGCATACTCTGAAGCTGCTGAGTCCAACTAGTAAAGAACCATTCGTCTGTTTGGAGAAAGGAACATCACTTGCAATCTTGATAGTCTGGAACATCGAAGAAGGCTTGGGGATTTGTCTCTTTTTCATAGATACTTTCACGGGAGGTGTTCAAGTGACTTGGTACATTCGATTCCAACAAGAGCGGTACTTATTAGAAATACGCGATGGATTGTGTCTGCTCATCGTTTTGTGGTTCAACTCAGTACACCTCGATTTTCACTGTTTAAGAACTCTTTCAATTGGAGAATTGCGTTCATGTGGAGTAAACTTCCTGAAAAAATTTTTTCAAATGAATTTAATATCCAGCGTTTCAAATCCAGCGCTACTTTCGCACAGGCACGACTCTTACAGCGATGCCAGTTTTTTCAGTGAAATTTTAAGAACAGTTGATTTTAGTGAGATATAGGTTTCCCAAAATATTGGACATACCTTCATCCATTATTATTGAATATGCTTCATGATATTCCTAAACTACAAAAGTTTGATATTTTTTCATATCACAATTGAGGGTTCGCGTCGATTTCCAGTTTTTGTTTAGTTGACATGATAGTCCTCATTTCTAAGGAAGTTACATATATTATTTTTATATCAATTGTCAACCTTGAGTGATTTTATTGATACAATTTCTATCATAATAGCTATCTGGTGCATGAAGATTGCTAGGTTGGTCTTTCCAGGAAGTTCTTGTTCCACCAATTAAACACTCTTCTGTTCGAGTATATACCTTGTCATTATTTTTTATGGTTACAAAGATTCCCAAGTGGCCCAATGAAAATATGTACAGAGAAGTAGGTTTGGTTCTTGATAATTAAATAGCACAATGCTGCATATGTTGAATAGCCTGAAAAACTTTTGTTTGGTTTATCGATTTCATTCAGTAAAGCTAATGATAACCAATACTAATCATTTATCGAGATAGGTGAGGAACCGGAAAGTCTGGGCCGTGAATTGCAAAAACTCAAGAGAAGGGACTATAATGGCTTAAAAAAAGAAAGTAGCTGACACTTTTACGCAAATGAAACACATTTAGGCGTCTGAGAGAAAAAAAGCTGCCACTGAATATTATATCTAGTTTCAAGAACGCGAAACTCATTTCTCACAGTCCAGAAAAGGAAATGAGCGAAATGTAAATGGCAAATGTAGGTATATATGGAAACGAATGTCTTCATAGGTGACACGCAACACAATCTGTTTTGCATTCAATCGAACTGCAGCAGGAATGCTCTTCAGATTTCGAAACTGATTAGCGCATTGTAAAAATGTTGAAAAGACTTCATTAAAAGTTAAGTGAGTTGGAGAGTTAAACTTGTGACGTAATTAAGGCAGAGAAGGATGGAATGGATATCGGAGAGATAGTCTACTTTTCTGCTATCGAAAAACATGAAATGAAGTATATTCACAAGTGGTACAATCTGTTCACAGAAGGTTGAGAAGAGGCGAATGACAACGCTCTCCCTGGACGACCTAGCACATCAACAACCGATGAAAGTGTTGAGAAAGGAAAGAAAATTGTTATGGATGTCAGCATATCTATTGGCTTATGCCACGGATTTTTTTCGAAAACATTGGGCAAATTTTTTTTGACAAAAAAAACCGTCGCATGAGCATCGCTAAGCAATTGGTGAATGACGTCAATGGCAATTTTGATTTGCTTAAAAGGGCCATGACTGTTGATGAATTATGGGTATATGGTTATAACATCGTAACAAAACTCCATTCTTCCCAAAGGAAGAGCCCATTGGAGCCAAGACTGAAAAACCGGCCGAACTCGATCAAATATCAAAGTTTTGTTCACTCTTTCCTTCTATTACGTGGAGTAGTATATCAGGAGTTCTGGTCACATGGTTGTACGGTCAATAAGGAGTATTATCCTGGAGTTAGGCGCTGTTTGCGAGGAGCAATACGAAGATAATGTCTGATATTGTGGAAAAACAATTCATGGCTTTTGCATCACGATAATGCACTTGTTCACTAGTCACTGGTCAAGAAGTGCATATGAGAACTGCGATATATTACACATATAATTACGTTGTATGTATTTATAGTTGCATTTCTTCAGTTCAATAATTTTTTTCGGTGAATATACTCAATTAGTCCCCGTTCAAAAATGTAAATAGATGTCAGGTCAATAATGAACATCTTGAATAACATCAGTTCAATGAAGAGAGAAGGAAAGCCCTAGTGATTTGAAATCAGGAATATATCCATGGTGATTTCTTATTTGGATTCATTTTTCCACCGAATAATCCCCTTTATCGCGAAATCCCTACGAAATCCTTCACGAATCATTCTATCCAGATGAATGTTTGCTGTATCATGTGAATTATTATGTTTTATCAAATCATTGTTATTTTTTTGCTTAGTTAACAACATAATAATGTACTTCATATCTCAAAACTTTTTTTAAATTACTTGTTGACATACAACAGACACTTTTGGAATAATCTAGGTATAGTTGAATTGCGTTTAATCAGAGTTGTTCATTCTTATTTCAATTGCTAAGATAATGCTAGAAGATAACTTCACCGGCATCCACTAAACCTCATTTTTCGAAGATTTATTGTTACCTAAACAACCCTGAAAACTGACATACTCTTTCGTTCACCATGTTCATCAATATAACCGATATTCATGCGAACGTCATATAAATTTTTATCAGCATCAAATTGCTCATTTCATTTTCGTCATCATTGGTTGTTTCAGAAGTTTTGTCCGTTTTTATGAGTCTACATGAACCGTAATAAATCAGTATATACTTATTCAATGAAGGGATTCGATGAAGGCCGTTTGGCCGGTTGGCAAAAATTCTACCGGTGAGTAAGTTATCGAAGTGCTTCAGTCCGTTGGCGAGAGGTTCAGGAAGTATGGTGTGAGGGGTAATGCTCAATTCGTTCAATTTGTGGACCGTGATTTCTGGAAAGCCGAAACGGGCGTTGTCATGAAGCAGGATGGTACCTCTTCTGTTGAACAGTGCCAGCTGCTGCTGACGCAATTTTCGGTACATTTTGTCAACTTCCTCACACAAGGATTCTGCTGTGATGGTTTGCCCCGGGTTGCAGAGAGTTATAGTGAATGACAGCAGCCGCTGATCACCATACATAACCGTGGTTTTGTTTTGATGGGGTTTTCACCTTTAGGAAGTACCTGGGTGGTTTATTGATATCCAACTACTGTCCTGAGTATCTCCTGTTATCGTGAAGGATCCACTTTTCATCATACGCGGCGATCCGATCCGAAAAAGGATCGTTTCAGTTGTGCAAAGCAAAGATAAACAGACCTCGAAATGTGACAATTCCTGTTCATCTTCGAAATCATGTAGCACCCACTTTTTGAGATTTATTTCTCTCCAATACGTTTTAAACCATCTAAAATCACATGGGAGCTGACGACCAGTTCTTCTGCCATCCCACGCACAATTTGTGATGGGGAAATTCAGTTATTCATAGTACAAAATCTTGAAACCTTTTCTTTTGATAACTTTTCCAAACTGAATCATTTGAATAGAGTTGTGTCATGGATTAACAGATTTAAGTCAAACTGCCAAAAGAATGTGAATGAATGACTGCTTTATTTATCATCGGATAATCAGATTACAATGTATAAAAAAAAATATCAAAAATACAGATTACAGAAAATTTAAAAAATAAAAGAATAGTATGAAGCTAAAATTTTTAAACAGATCTATATATACATATACATTAACATATACATAAATATACACACACATATATATACCTACATACACAAAATAATATCATAATGAACCCACATCAGAAACCACCTATTTTATACATATATACACATATACATACATATAAACATATACACACACATACATATACATACATATACACATTTATAATGTTCAATTTGTCACATATTCTTTCAATTGTATTTTAAACAATTTTATGGACGAAGATTCTTTGATTTTACGAGGAAGTAGATTGAATTCAACAATACCTTTGGAAAAGACAGATTTCATCGAACTAGCTTCAGAGGTTGGTTTTACATAGAAATTCATATCACTTGCAATTCGTGTTGCTCGATCATGGATATTGTTCACAGGAATCAATTGACACTGTAAATAATTAGGCAGTAAATTATTTATCATTTTGAAAATGAAAGTCATTGTTTGAATATAATGATTTTGTTTCACATCAAGTCAGTTGAGGATATCTAACATCGATTTTATATTCGTGTATCTGTTGCAACCAAGGATAATACGCATTGCTTTATTTTGTAGAATTTGCAGTCTGTCATAATTAGATATGTTCGTGTGAATTATAGAACTACAATAGTTGAAATGAGGCAATATCATGGTATTGTACACTGTTATCTGACTAGACTGAGATAAAGATGAAGTTATCGGTCTCATGAATCGAATTGTTTTACCTATTTCATTCGAAATATAGTCAATATGTTTATCAAATTTCAGTTGGGTATCAATTACGAATCCCAAATATCTCATTTCCTGAACCCGTTCAATCCGCTGATCATTTATTTTGATATGTAATTCCATACTTAGAAATTTTTGATACAAAAAATTTTTGCCAATAAACATATATTTACTTTCAGTTTCATTAACTTTCAGTTTGATAATTTTAAATTTATAAAAAAGTTGATCTATTTCATCATTCAATGTGTTCATAAGATCAGCGAAATCACTACTATTGAAGAATATCAAGGTATCATCAGCAAAAAGATGAAATTTACATTTTGTCAGAACAGAACTCAAATCATTTACATATAACAAGAATAAAAGAGAACCTAAAACACTTCCTTGTGGTACACCATAGTTGTTGAGTTACCACTATGACTCTATGTTTGCCATTTTGGTTTTTTGATATCTATTGCCCAGGTAACTCGTTATCTACTGTATTACTGAACCTGAAAATCCATATTTCTTTAATTCCAATATTAATATTTCGCCATCGATTGTGTCAAATGCCCTTTTCATATCAATGAAAACTGCACATATTCCAACTCAGGTTTATCCAAATCACTCTACATATCTGATATAACAAGTTGAAGTGCTGATTCACACGAATGAGATTTACGAAATCCTGATTGGTACGAACAGATAATGTTATTTACAACAATATATTCCATCATTTGATTTAGTATCGCTATTTCTAAGATTTTGTCACAAAATGGTACCATATTTACTGGTCTTAATTGTTCAGCTAAGTTAGTCTGCAGTCATGCAATTTCAGTACATTATGCGTACTTGAGATTGATGAGGTTTTTAAAACACTTTTAAATTTAGCTCAACAACATTCATTCAATACTGAAATTCAGATCATCACAAGAAATAAAGAAAATATCAGAAATAGTGAAATTTAGAATTTAAACCCATTCCT
>WOGO01007561.1:0-11090 GCA_015342085.1 Leptinotarsa defecta
AACGCGAGCAATCTTCAAACAATCTTCAGGAAAACCCATTCCTTGTGAGACAGGTTGACCAGTATGCAAAATGCTGGTGCGAGTTCATTGGCGCACTATTTAAGTACGATGAGGGGCTCTTCATCAGGACCAGACGCCATGTTGATATTAAGGTGTTTCAAAATTCGCCTGACTAGGCGTTCCCGAAAAGTAATTTCCGGCATTGTGGATTCTAGTGTGGGAATAGTGGGTGGTGCCTTTTCCAGAAAATTGACTGAGGAGTGGGACGCAAATTGTTCAGCTAGTAGATTTGCTTTTTCTGTGGCTGTTGTTGCAATTGTGGTGTGGTATTAGTGGTGGAATTGTGGATTTTGTTTTGATTAACAGCTTCAGCTACTGATCAGCAGGATCAGGACCCGTTGGAATTGGCAAGCAGTTCATCCCAAATTCTCTGATTGTGAAGTTCTTTGCTTTCATTTATTCTGAGTTTGCAGACGTTGCGAGCATTAACAACCCTAGTTCAGTTTTCGGCACTGGGATTTTCGTGCCACTGCCGGTAGGCGAGGTTTTTGAAGGTGACAACTTGCTCGCAATCTTTGTTGAAGCAAGATTTGCCGTTAGAAGTTCGTTTTATTGAAAAAGGAATATACGCATCACTATCAGTTAGTTTTGATTCTAATTTAAGCGTCTACCTTCACGCATGATGACCATCATTTCCAAATGGGAAAGAAGAAAGTTAAAAATTGTCAAAACAAAATGCCTATTTTTTAAAAATGTATTGCTACACATTCAATCAGAATCTTGATTGTGATGAGATTTTAATTCAATTTTGCAATAAATAGGTAAATAGGCTACAACCAATCTCAAATTTGATTTGATTCACACAAATTCTCTCCAAAACAATTCGTTAAAATAAATCATCTAATCACAGAAGTCTCAACTCTTCGAATCTCAAGATAATATCAGATTCTTGTTAAACTCCAGAAATCTTGGCCCAACAAATGCAGAAGAGGATTCTGGTAAGGAAAAACGGTAATCTTATTACACAGTTATTCGTCATGAACCTCATATAAAATTATAATTTGATTAATCTATATTTCATCGATTTCAATTAATTTTGATTAAATTTTCTTCAATTTAATAAATAAATATTGTTATATTTTGTTTTCTCTCGTATGGAATTTAAAATTTTCTTCTCACTTACCTTTTGAACTCTTTGAATGTTAAAAAAGTAGTGGGACTCTTACTGTGAGTGTGATTACCAAGTGATCATCTTCAAGAGTAAGATCAAACTACTATCTTCCTCTTGAAGATGATCACTTGGTGATCGAAAAACTTGTCGAGATGTTAAAATAACGGTTTGGTGTTGGGATAAAACTCCTGTAATATTCAATACTATACCAAAGGTTCCAAAAAGTGCATTACAAATACTAAGTAGTTGTTCATCGTAGATATTTTTCAGTTTTTGTACATGATCTACACTACACTTTCTTCGAAAGTCGATCTGGCCGATAAATTTTGATTTCAGTTTTGTGGTCAGCAAACAAACAATAAAATTTGTTGCAAGCGAGTATATTGTAAATTTACTCCGCACAATTCAGTCATGCAAACAAGTCGAATTATATATTATTTATTAACTGGAATAACAAATTGTGTTCAAAATTCGAATTTCATTAGAAGTTTCCACCGTATTCCAGTATATAAATGAGCGTATTTATTCTTTATGAAATAACTAATGTTTTCCAGTCGTAGGAAACGAAATCTCATTTCTTTCTGCTGATTAAATAAACAGGAGAAATTGTTCGTGAAAGACGAGGTGAGGTGTAAAAGAGTGGGAAGGGGCGTACCAAAATCGTGTTATGAATAAATAATGAAGTCCGGTCTAAAGCAGCACACCCCATAACGGCACGTCATTTCCGTTTCATTTGAGATCGTCAATGTCTGGTTCTGTTATCAGGATCAGAACATCTATAAAAAACGTACCGGCATTTTCGAAGAAAGACGTATACGGAGTGAGTCTGCCTTAGTTTTGTATCAGTGGGGAAATCTGACTTTTGATTACAATTTTTCCATCAGTATTAAATTATTAAACAAAGTAGATGTTAGTCTTTTCAGATTTTTAATCTACCACAATCCTGAAAATAATGAAGGGTTATTGAGAAATGTAATAAAGACTATTTGAAGAAGTTGCTGCGTTTTTCATAAGAGAAAACAATTTTTTCTGTCAACTTGGTCTGCAATTTGTATTAATTCCTTCAACCGACATCATTTGAGCAGTTTTAGGCGAAATGCCCCAATTGATTGATATTTTTAACTAAACTTTATAATCTCTTGTATAACTGTTATCATACTATTCAATATAGGTTCTGTAGAGTAGGGAGGATGAGTGTGGGCCCACAACACTTAGGCCACATGTGACCCATTGTACATCCTCCGAAGGAGTTGTCCTCCTAAGACATTGTGGAGGTGTTTCCTTAGTTGGCAGTGGCCACTCCTAAATCCTAGTGTTAAGCGTAGATTTTTCCTGGTCATCGCCAGATATTTCTTCGGCGCCAGCTTTCCAGGGTCACCTAGGGTGATCCTGGCAAGATTGCATCCTTTGATTTCATCCCATATCTTTAGGGATTGAGCATGGGTGTGACGTTTGGCTAGTTCAGCAAATGCCGAACTCATCAGGCCGTAAGTACCACTGGGTCCTAAAATTTTTAGTCCAGCCTCTTCTTTAGCTAAAGAGTCGGCGATGCGATTAACTTTACTCCTGTCGTTTCCTTTCACCCACCTCAGGATAATCTTATCATCTACCGAGGCTTTGACTAAATCTTGGTGGCAATCTAGCCCTGAGGTAACACGTTGTCTGTTCAAGGCTAATAGGGCTTGTCTGCTATCAGTGCAGATTGTTATGTTTTTGCCAGAAATTCCTTTCCTGATGATTATTTCTTTTGTGGTGATTGAGATACCAGCCAGTTCTGTTTGGACCACGCTGGTATTTTTTCTCATTCCCCACTTTTGATATAGGTTATTAAAATAAAAAAATATTTCTGGATTGACATTATAGAAAAAAATCTAAACAAATATAAATGAAAATGTTTCGCTAAAAAGGAATTGCAATCGAGTTAATGCATTCATAATCACAATAATGAGCTGATGAAGTTTCTAGGTGCATTACAAGAATCACATCCGTTGTCATAGAGATCAATTAGAAAAGGTTATTATGAAATATCACGCGTTTGATGCATTTTTTATAATTTTGAAATGTAGGTATTTTGGTAGTGCTTTCTGCGGACATCATTTCCTACTAAGCGCAGTAATGAAATAACCGCAAACGTCCTGCCAGACTCTTATAATATACAGAGTGTTCCAAATTAAATCGGCACCATTGCCCTCCGTTATCATTGATGCTTCGGTTGAATGGGCAAATTAGTAGTATTTTCAAGGGCTTTCTCGATGCCGAAAAAAATTGACAGTCGCGTTTTCAAAATATTTCATAGAATGATATTTTTTTAAATGGAACACCCTTTATTTTATCCTGCATTTCGATTCGTAATAACATTCTCTACAACACAGCTCATATCATCTTTCTTCCTAAAGTTGAAAATGAACGGCTTACGAGGAAATGTTTCTTTCTTTCACTAGTACAAAATAATTCTTTGTTTTGGCGAATGATTGTCTTTATCAACATAATGTTATCCAGATTGGTACTGAAGAGCCCTAAGGCAAGTGTCTTACGGCGAAACATCGACGACTACCAGTGAGCATGACAGTGTTTCATGTAAGTGAAATTTTTATTTTCATTTTGTATATTGTGTAGAAACCCTGTGAATGATATTTGATTTAATTTCATAACGAATGTTCAGAATACAAACTGAGTAGAAAAAAGTGTTTTCTGTATAATTCAGTGTTCAGGATTTTTTCTTTCAGATTTGTGCCTGAAAGTTACTTTTTTGCATGATCTACACATCTATGTATACAGTTACTTCTTTAAAAATTGATTGCTTCCTTCCTTTCTTTGGAAGATGGAGTAGTAGAAAGCCAAAAACTTTCTTTTCCAAAAATTAGTCACTCCTAAAAATATAACCCTTTCAAATTGAACAAGATTCAAATATTCGTTATAGAATTGAGTCAGATATCATTTATAGGATTGCTACACAATATAGTTAACGAAAGAGATAACATTTTTCTTACGTAGAACACTGCCATCCTCAACGGTAGACATCGATGTTTCGGAATAAGACACTTGTCTTATTGCCTCTTCAGCACCAATCTGGATAACATGAATTTTTCTTTCGTAAAATTCAATGTTCATATAAAAGTAGTCCTTGTGCCTGAAAGTAACTTCTAATCATGATCCCCACGTATCAGTAAAGAGTTTATTCTGAAATTAATTGTTTTTTTTTTCTTTGGAGATTTCCTACATTTTTCTATAAAGATGGGGAAGTAGAAAGCCAAAACCTTCTTTTCTCAAAAACTTATCTTTCGTATTATTTTGTTGAGCTTCATAATGTCAAAATGTAATATCAATATCGTAGTGTAAGCAACATTACATTCATCAAGGAGTGTTCATTGTCCTGTTCTATTCTTAAAATTGATTCAGTAACTCGGAAAATATTCTTGAAAAACATTTGGACATTTTTTGCGTTATATAGGCAATACACTTCAATATCTACATTTTCATTTTCCAACTCACTCATTTTTTGAATAAACTCAATGATTTGTCGACTTAAATATTTGAAAAGTGTCTTGGAAATATGAAGTGTACTGTTGACAATTTTGAGGTGACATGAGATTGTCTATGATTGACATTGTTCTCTATATTCCATTCGCTATACATTTTTAGGCATCTGAAAAATTAACAACTTCATTTAAAAACTCAAAAATACATTTTCAATTTCACATTCGAATTACTTCATTTTGTTTCACTGATTTGCTTCGCCCATTAACGCTGTAAATTTTTATACACATTCAAGTTTATTGCAAAAAATTCAACATATTTATTACACATATAAATAACAAATCATAATACCAATAGAAAGCGAAACCAAAGAGCCTGTTCATTTACTTTGACAATGTACACTGACAAATGTGTATAAAAATATAATATAAATCGAAAAATATCGATCCTAGGAAAAACGAGAAATTGTGTTTTTTTAAACAACTTCTATAATAACTATTTTTCGTGCAAAATTAAAAATGAACGAGTTATTCAATGAACAAAAATAAACCCTTAAATTCATGATGGCGGATGAGACAACGGGTTTGGTACCACGGGAAATGGAAATTTAGATTACCAGTGACCCTCCAAAGAATTCCGAAAAAGGAATTGACAGAAATATTTTTGCGTTGCTGGTCCATTTTTTGAGCTAGTTTGACTGGGCTAACAGAGGAAATAATGAATGGAGTTTTGTCCTCAAAATTATCTATGAGGAATGGTATGGAATTTTATGGTCGATATTATAGCTATAAAATGCGTTTGTGTTGTTGATGGAATTGAGCCACATTTTGACTAACGGCTTTAACTATTGGCTGATTATTTGGTAGTATAACTTTTCATTCATTCATTCCATTCTATTGATTATGAGCATTTATAAATCTGATAAGATATTAGCGATATGACTTTTTTTTCACTGTCACATTAGACTAGAGTAATGGAGGTAACAACTTCGGGATTGGCATTAAGAAGCTCGCTTCATTGAAAATATGCCCGAGAGAATAACAACAGCAGACATGTGATGGAACTGGCCAGTACTTGATGAAAATCCGAGTAAAACTTTTTGCGAGACTTTCAGTGGACAGTTTACAAAACCGCAATACGTGTTTCGCTAAACAATAGCTTCATCAGATGTGTTTTGTATACTTTTCAGTGAAAAATGTCACGATAAAGTGTTGCTTAAGCACAGATTCAGAAGCACATTTTCGAGAATGCTCAGAGTTGATGGAAGGATTTCATTAAAAAAATCATTGAATATTTCGTCGAAAATAGTTTTTAGTTATTTTGACATGGTACCAATAGTTTCAGTCATGTTATTTCTTATTTCATCTGTTTTCTCCCAGAAGGCGTGGTATTTGAAAACTTGACAAAAAATAGTCCATGGAATAAAGGTGAAGAGTCATAAATAAAAGAAATCACTAATGAAGTAATATTTTAAATATAATTTTGGTGAATTAAATAGCCATAAAAAACTGTAAGTTATTCGCTTACATTCGATTTTCAGAACAGGCAGTTTGTGTATTAATTGTTTAATTCAAATCTGAAGGTCCTCTATTCAAGAATTAACAATCCGTTTTGTTATGTACCATTTTGATAATTCTTTTCGTTTCTTAAATAGTCTCCTCATTCCAATCAATCTCTTAGTCTAAGACACACGGAAGCGGTTCATTATCACGTTTTTCGCTTTTTCATACTCCACTAGCAGGCATAAAAAGATGGTTCCTCATGCCCCTCTATCCATTTCGTTATAGACTGGGTCATTAGGAGTTACTATCATTAAAGATGTCACATAATTTACATATGTGAAATATTTAGATGAACGTTAGGAAAGTTTCTTAATTCAGTTGTCACTGAAGCAGATAGAGTGCTTACTTTTCAACGAAACAGTTGGATGCTTTCATCCAACTGTTTTAAGGTAATTTATTTGATTAGTCAAAGTATGACCTGTTTGTGAACGGAAGTATCTGTTATTTAAATATATCCTTATGATCTGTATTCCGACAGTAGTGAGCTCGCGCGAAAGGAATATTTGGCGAGAATGTATGCTCTGTGGTGTGAAACTTATCCGGAGTATGTTGCCTTTTTTGCCTAAAATCTTAGGGAATACGTATCTTCGGCGACAGGATTATACAGTCCTGCTACCGAACTGTTGGCACGGAATTCCAACCTTGTGGTTCGGAAGATTGAACAACGGCTACACAGGTTATAACACGCGTCTCGTATCCAATGTGTGATGGATTACGAACAGCCAACAGACCTTTCACGTCCGCAGTGTGGCTAATAGCCGCCAAATTACGACGTATCTTTATCAATTAAAGCCAAGGCCTGCTACTAACTAACAAATAGCACTGCCTTGATAGGATACGTATGCTAGTGGCTACTAAAAGTCACTCATGAAGCGAGCGAGAAGTATCGTGAAAAACCTTGGGTTCCTCGAGAATTATTCCTGCTTCGTTCACGGTCTGTCGCAGGGGAATGGGTTGGAAGCTTCTAGAAGATATGCTGAAATGTATCCTCAATGGCAGCATCCTTCACATAGAATATTTGCTCGACTTCATCAACGATTACGAGAATATGGTTCATTCGACAAAAGAACGCAAAGGGGAACAATTCAAATCTATTCAATCATAATCGTGATTGAA
This sequence comes from Leptinotarsa defecta, assembly GCA_015342085.1. NCBI lineage: Eukaryota > Metazoa > Arthropoda > Insecta > Coleoptera > Chrysomelidae > Leptinotarsa > Leptinotarsa defecta. The sequence goes on from WOGO01007561.1 coordinate 7,327, forward strand.
CTCGTTTCCCTCTGTTGAAATATGGTATGCAAATTTTGAAATATTGCATGTGTGTGATGATTTGAATTTTCCAGGTGTATTATCAAATTCACCACTGACCAAGCAAATATATTATCATTATTCATTGCTGTTTTTTGAGTTCTTGACCTTCTACAATATAAAAAATGCAAAAAGCTAAATTATTAGAGAATTTGATGTCTAATGAATGTGATAAAGGGCAAAAACTGTAAAGTTCACCACGAAAAAAAACTATGTAATATAAACAACTGAAAAATCCGATCAACCCTAGTAGAATACAACTTTTTTGTCAATAAAGAGTACAACTCATGTTATGGTTGATTTCCAATATATTGGAATTATCGATACATATAGAGCAATGGCGTTAGTGGTGGACAGAACAAATATGAGAATGTAAAGTTTTCGACTGTAAACCAATATAGAAGTTATTTCATCGATCTAATAGTGTATCGAGAATAATATTGTATTGAAGAGAGTATTGATGTGAAGTTTAACTATGTATTGTGCAAGAATTGAACCCTGGAGATCACCACCGTAAATGGCTATGAGATGAGTGTTATTGGATAAACGAGCCGTAAGCTTAGAACAACTATTACTTTGGAAATAAAGTTTTCTACTTTCAATTCGTTTTGCAATGTATTGAACCGTTTTCAATCTAAAATCACAAAATCAATTACATGATGGAGCGATAATGAATATTTCCGAATGAATTTTCCTGCGTTCAAAACCAATTTGGTTCTAATCAAGATATCGACTTCTGTGGCTTTCACATAACGCAAACATTTTGGCATGAAAATGATGAGGTTTTATTGAAAAATGTTATTTACGAATATATAGATTGATTTTATATGTATTTTGACTTACAGTAACCAAACTTCGCGTCTTTAATTGCAAAATTATGGGACAACCAATACGGTTTTATTATTGACTGTTCAATTGAAATTCAAAAAGACCTGTATCATTGGCAAGGTAATTTTATGTTATTTCAAATGAGCTATCACTAGAGTATGGATACTGTTTATACCAAAATCGACGTGCTCTAGAATTTTTTGTTGAAACTAAAAACTGAAAAGCTAGGATAATTTCCATTGGAATACTCTGTATATCTTTGATATCCACGTATCAAATGACTAGTTTAGAGAATGATACAGTAAAACCTTAAAATAATACGGAAATACATTATTTCATGGATTTTATTTCAATAGGCATTGAATACCTACTCAAACAGCACCTAAACATGCATTGTTCACTAGCGCTCTGAGAATAGCAAGATATGCAGAAAATGTTGTTTCATGACAAGTCAAAGCCAAATGATGATGAAATTCCTACACATAAAATAAATTAGTTGGAAAATAGTATTCTGAACCTCATATATGTGTTCAAGTGAATCAAAATGTTTATTAGTTCTCTACGCGGTCGTAGAAAAGAACATAGAGGAAGTTAATTTTAGTAAAAGCACTGTGAAAAAATATATTCTTTCCTTCGAAAATAATGTCTTTGGATGATTTTGAAAAGAATTGAACCTAAAAATACGTTTTTTTTTTATATTTTCGATACAAGACACCGAAATAATGAATTCAAACAATTGAATGCATTGAAAGATAAAAATTATCTGAGTCTTGGGGTCTTTCCGAAAGCAAATTCGAACTCAAGATCTCTGGATTGTGAATCGGATACACTATCATTTACGTCGAGCAACTCTTCAAGCACTTAGCTTTCACAAAATAACATCTAAGTTGCTATTGAAGAGCCAAAGAAAATTGTTTTCAACAGGAATATTCAACAAATTGTCTCTGGTCTGGCTACACTGACCCAAAAGGTAATAAGGCTGCTCACTTCTTCTAGGTTCTAGGTTTCGTCAAATATGTGCTAATTATTTGGACTATAAAAAGAGTTTCAGGTTGTGGAAAAATCTGCCAGTATTGGCTCAATCCAAAACATTCATACAACATTCGTAGAATGTCATCGAACAATTTGTAAACTAGACCAGGAATGACCTACATTGTTTAACAGGCCTTCTCACAGGTCACTATCGATTGATTCACTATTTAAAGAAACTTTGATTGTTGAGAGAAAACGGCGTGTCTTCTGCGAGGAGATGATGAAATTGCAGAGCACATTGCTTTATGCTTGCTCCGCCATGGTTATCAATGTTTGACAGAGTCTCACTCTTGTCACCTGAAAGGTCACTTACCGAATAAATTCATTAGCTTCTTTGAGAAGCTGGATTCATTTGGTCGATTTTGAATACGTGTGAGTGAGTCACAATGGTTCGAAAGTGCCATTTCATAAAATTTGAGTCGTCTTCACAGAATATTATGATTGCAATGTCATTCCATTCGTAACTTCGACCAGAGTAATTTTCGATTAGAGCCAAGATTCGCAACCACATAGTTGAAAAATTACAAACAATTTAGGTAACCAAAAAAGGTTTTTTTTTGCTCATATCTCAAAAACTATTACGATTATTCAAAATTTCAAGAAAGATCTATGAAAAACAGAAAATTCCATAAAAAATTTTCAATTGAGAGACGTAGAAACGAGTGGTTCGACTCATACACGCAACGCCTGTTTCGGGAACTTCAACAAAACCATAATTTTCAGCCATTGAATACAAATAGTTAAGAATAAAATAATCGGGTACTTGCTGCATAGTTGAAATACTAATCCGCCAACAGGAAATTATTTTGTCAATTTTCCCCTTATGTTGATCAATAACTTTTTCCAAGATGAAGATTCACATGAAATTCTTGATAATTTTCAAAGTTGTAGTCTGAAAAATATATTCTCTATTGGAATTATTCTCAGAAAGCTTATGAAAAAATTTTCGCTGAAAAAAATTACAAAATTTGATTTTACATTTTTGTATGAACAATTAAATATGTTGAAACAACTTTTTTTTTATATTTCGATTATTTTCATTTCCTACTGATGAATACTACATGGAATTGTGGGATGACTAAATTTTTTTTTATTACAAGTACCTACTCAAGCAAATAATTTTTTTTTGCGAGTAACGCAACTCTATTTTTTATATTACCTGAAAATATCAAAAATAATACCTATTTATGTTCATTCTGTCTGACCTTGATATTTTGTCCGTAAAGGAATTTTTGATTATGGAAACATATGAAAAAAAAGTAATATAAATTATGAAATTATGAAACAACAAAAATGATTTGACGCTCCGAGGCGACTTGATTGATTTCGGTTGCTTTTTCAGCTGCAGGAAATCCCTGAAAAGCAGTATGATTATTTACTGTGTCGGTCACATTTTATTATGTTGACTCATTTCAGGAAATTGTAATTTTTGATGATATTTCAATTTCTGTAAGATTCACCAAACTTTCTGTTGGTTGTGCTTATTCTCTTTAATATAATTCTTCGATTAGCGAATTATGTAACGTTTTTTATGACGAAGAATCCCCTACAATGAAACACTTATTGCAAGTACACTGAATATTACAGGCGGTAGAAAATAAACCTATGAAAAAGGTAATATACTCGTATATTGGTTATAATTTCATAAGTTTCATACGTTTTTTTATTTCTTTTAATAATATGATAACTACATAATTGACTTGTAGACGTATGTAGATATAAAGGAAAATAAAAGGGGTATGTTAAATAGATATATATGGTCGTTTATACAGGGTGTTTATTAAACATGCGGGACGCTTTGTTTCAATGATGCGGGGCAAAAAAGAATTTCGACAATAACAATTTTTGTAATTTTAAAATTATCA
>WOGO01007562.1:0-11090 GCA_015342085.1 Leptinotarsa defecta
ATGACCAATCAGAATTTTTTCAAATGGTCATAATATTTTTCTCTTGCCCATTGGATGGTAACGATGAATTAATATTCAAATTCGTTTACAATTACACAATAAAATTATAAGATACGTGCTTTAAATTTAATATGAATTAATTTCTGGAGAGAAAATACTTTTACGTTTGTTCATGCGAATATACTGTCATTCCTCACGCAGAGTAGGGGAAAGTGAAGTAAGAATAACTAGAGCGTTGGATTTCCGTAAATTTTTTCCATAATCGAAAGCTGGGTTTGGTAATGTACGGATCTAATGAAATTTAGTTATTTTCTTATGACTCAATTTATTGATACAACTGTTCATTACATTGACGGTTGGAAACCAAACCAAGATCTTATCAAAATAAAAATAACAATTAACGGACGAGATTTCTAAGATAACCCTAAATATTCCGTTGCGGAGTTTTTGGAATTCTACTGATATCTATTCAATAGAATTGAATATTTCAAAACTAGAAATTGGTTATTCTTTCGTGTGACTATTATACCTGGACTTTATTGTTGTTTATTCTTTTGGTACAGGTAATGGTTAGAATGTTATAGAAGTCATATTTTAGCAAAATTTACCTGCCTAGTACCCTTCAAAACACGCAAATTGTCAGTGAAATCTGTATAAAATTTCAAGTACAAGCGAACAAATTAAGATTGAAATTACTTTGAAATGTTATATTCAATCTTGAAATTGTATAAGTGAATAGGTATGACACCCGTCAAATTTTCTGAAACTCGGAGAAAAGCTGGTTTTTGATAATTAGAAGTTTAATGATTTCCAAACTCAAAAATATACCAGTTTTGAGCTACAGCTCACTCTACACTCACACTTGTAAAACATTACGATCAGCCTATATTCGGTTCATTATAGAACCTACTATAAGTCACGAAATCGATAATTTAACCTCAAATTCGTGATCGGTGCTCTCAAAACACCCCAGATATAAGTTTGTCAGGAATATTGAAAAAATGACCCCTTTTTGGGATACTTTTGGTCCATGTTGGAAAATCCATGACCTATTACGGGTCATGATATCAATAATTTCGTATTCAGCGACTTCAGAAACCTCAGTGAATTATTATTCATGACCAAACCCAGGCATCGGATTTCTCCAAAAAGATAAATGCCTCCAAACCGAATATAATAATAATTTTAATAATGATATCGTTTATCATGCATAAAAAATACATTTATACAAAAAAGAAAAAGGGTTAGCCAAAGGCTATCTTCCACCCCTTATAAAAATACTTATTTACTATCATAACAATGACAGAGAAGAAAAAAATAGATCATACAGTTGCTAATAACTCCTAGTATTCTTAACATTATTTTGATCAATTTAACAATTTCATTGCACTACCATACATGAAATTTTAAATTTATTAAATTAGCACTGAGCAGTAAGCATCTGTGATTTTATTTCTTTCTTAAATTGATGAATATTATGATTTAAAAGGGGTAAAATTTCATTCAGATAAGAAGGGGCTATATAAGAAAAAATCGTAGTCCATCCTTGCACTTAGTTGCACCATACTGATGATGGGATAAAAGCACGAAACGTTTCTATAACAACTAAACTTTTTCTAAGACTCTACAAATGTGAATTGAAAAAAAAGAATTCGTATGTCCACTACCGCAAGGACAATTTATATTCTGGTTAAGTTAGTATCTCTTGTACTGAGTAACCTGAGTATTCATTCACTAGTCTACATATGCACTTCAGAAGGGCTGTAAAATATCTATCGCTAGATAATGCTCAATATGTGCTAGATAAAGCTCAATACGTGCTAGATTAGTTTCAACTTCAACTCTAATGAAAGATCTCGTACTCAGTAAAGTGAAAAAATCCCTCCAATTCTCAAAACTGCATCTTCCACAGGCAAGTTTTTGATAACTCTGAAATATATAGTACATAAAATCTATTATAATCTAGAGATTAATTAATGTGGATCCATTGCGTGATTGCTCTTGTTTGTTGATAGGCAAAAAAACAGAAAACCGACAATTCCAAACCACCCAAGGCCGAGAAAACCGCAAAGGAGCCCAAAAACCTCAAAGAGGTGGACTTGGATGACTTGAAGAAAAACGACTTTGTCGCCAAGAATCAAAAGCGGTACGTTGTCTTTGTCGGCAACATCCCGTACGACACGACCAAGCAAGACCTGCTAGAGCTCTTCCAAAAATGCGGAGAGATCAAGCACGTGAGGATACCCACGGAGAAGAAAGGAGACAGGCCCAGAGGTTTTGCTTACGTCGAGGCTGCCAACGAAGAAACCTATCAGGTACACTAGTCAGCATTACAGGTCTTGAGTTTTTAAACGTGTTTACCGAGTCATTTTATTTTGTACAGTTGAAGTCTCAAATTGGTTTAGTTTTCGTAACTTCATGCAAAAGTTCACTATCTAATGTTATTGGGTTGTCGGTTTTCATTAGTCTATTTTAAAATATAATATCTATGTGAATTCTCGTTCAATTTAATCGTGCGTGGGTGGCTCATCGGTGCTCAATCACTGTTCTGAATGTCTCTTGTTATTGTAAAGGATCCACTTTTCATCACACTCCGCTCCAAAAAAGGGTCGATTTGGTTGCGCACTTCGTTGCTCCTCTTCGAGACTAAAATCTCCGCTCAAATCACATTTTTATTAATTAACATTGCTTTTATTAGCTTCACCTGTATGTATATATGTTTGTTTGTAACTCTCCTTTTCATTTCATATTTATTTCCGTTTGAATGCTTGGAATCTGTATTTGACAGAATTATCGACATTATTACTTGATCTATTCGCGGGCAGATGGCGCTGTTCGTAACCTCCTTCGTTTCAGTTATGATCTCCTTTGTTCATACTTAGTAATAGTTTTGAATTTTGGTTTTTCCATACTATAAACGGGTACGTGTTGGGAAAATAAATTATTATCATTTTCAGAAATGTCTGTCCAAGCACCATTCCTTCTTGAAAGGTCGCAGAATAAATGTTTTGTACACCCAGTCGGGAAAAAAGAAGGGGGACGACAAAAAGAAGGAAATCAAAGCGAAAAACTTCAAACTGGACGCTCTGCGGAAGAAGGGGATTTTATTGGGTAGCAAAAAAGAGAGCCAAAGGAGATCATTTCGCAGGAAGAAGCAGCATTTGAGTAAGAATGCTGGAGAGGAAGGAAGCTAGGTAGTTAGGTGGGCTGCTTTTTATTTTCATCAGCTGATTTTTTTATTTTTGTCATACTGACATATAGTTTGTAATTTTTATTAAGGTTATTAAAAATATATGGCGCTGAAACATATTTTTGTCATTTTAAAGTGAGAAGAGTTTTGTACATTACTCTTCAAGTAACGAGGATTTATGAGAATGTTTATTCTTTGATACCTTCTAAGACATTAACCTTACACCTTACTACCACATGTATAATTTGAAAATAGTATACGTGCTTCGTGAATAGTATAATTTAATTTATTGGTAATACTAGTACCATAAATGAACCACTGGTGACGTCACTAGTTCTTGGTGGTGAGCACTGACAAAATGAACAATCCTCTCGACTGTATACTCATCAATACTATCATTGGATCCTAAGAATTTGACAGTTTGTCACTCAGGAAGAACCAAAAAAAACCTGAAACTGCAATAAACAAAATACCCGGTGGTAACTTTTATTTCAGTTGAATATTTTCCTTAATTTCATTATATTTGTCTATAAAAAGACAGAACAAATACGTTTCTTATGGGGCAGTGCCCTATAGCTACCCTAAAAACAATTTTACTGTCATCTTCAACCAACAAAAAACTACAGTCCATTTCCCCGGGGAATTGAAGATCGCTCAAAAAAGGAAAACCTACGATGAAACGAAACGAATAGAAAATATCCAGGTAGATGCGATTTGCCTTGTTTTCATTGGGTTATTATATCAATTCCAATATTTCAAGTATTCAACGAACTGAGACTGTTTAATGGATATCAATTCTATGAGATAAAATAAAAAAATTAATAATGGCAAGGATATTAAAATAATAAACAAATTATTTTAAATACATTTTATTGGAATATAACAAATATAAAACCGTGAAAATATTATGTAGGAGAAACAACATACAAGCAAAGAGTAAACATTTTAATAAAAGATGAGTAGTAAATTGCCATCTGGCATTTTTCATATACATAGTCAAGGCATAGTAACAGTCTTCATTTTGTTTCAACACAAACAATTCAACTAATATTGAAATAAATAATAATTCACATACACTATAATAAAAGAGAGCCCCACCCAGGCCCTTAGCGAACTTCTAAATTTCTATCAGGCTACATATTGAAAGTTTACCACAAGATTGTTATTGTACTACAAGAAATTTATGAAACATACTGAATACTCCTCAATAGAAATTTTGGTGCTCGTATTTTTATTGCAGCTGATGGTGACTATAAGGCACATTCAATAAAAACGAAGAAAATGTAAAAGTTTTCGTTTTGCAAAAAAGTTTTTGACACAGGTGGAGTTTAATACTAATCAGCCTAGCTGTTGCATTAATATAAAAAAGGTCAAAACACCACCATTGCGATAAGTTAGAGCAACTATGGTAACCGTAATCCAGGTATTGTGAAATATTTTGCACAAATACAAACTAAAAGTGTTGAACAATTTCAACAATCACCCTAAAATACAATAGTTTCTTGAAGGAATTCATCTTGTTTGATGCCTTTTAGGTCAATGACCTTATTACTACTGTAATACCACAGGCATAATTTGAAAATAATATAGTTCAATTTATTGATAATAAGTTATCATTACAAGAATTAACCACTGGTGACGTCATTAGTTCTTGTTAGTGATGAGCACTGACAAAATAAACAATCCTTTCGACTAATATACTCATCAATCCTGGAAATTAAACCCTTATTTGACAGTTTGTCACTAACGAAGAACCAAACTTTTGAAATTGCAATAAACATTGAAAAGTGTTATGAAAAATCAACGTCACTGGTATTCCTGCTGAAAACGAAGCCTTCTCGACACGATTTTGGAATATATCATTTTAGCGAATTTGTTTTAATTATGCTTCTGTTTGAATTCCATCTCTACTTGTAATTTGTTGAAATATTATTGCTATTGGATCTAAATTAGCCAGGAAGAGTATAGAAGTGAGTTTGTACTTTTTTCCTGATAGAAATGAAAGCAAAGCCAATGTAGCTGATAGATTTGCAGTAAAGGAATCAGTGGACAGCAGGTAAGTTGTTATTTAGTGTTTGAAAACAACTAAAAACAACTTTTCCAAGTACGAAAATGTTTCATCAATGATATATTGTTATTTATTTCTTTATATCGAAAAGTATGTATACTTCAATTTTGTTAACATCTTTGAGGAATTATTTTCATACCAGGAAATGAAAATAAATCAAAAGGGGCTATGGCTTACTGGAGGATTAAAACATTTCTCTGGAAATGTATGATCCCTAAACTATATAAGTAAATTTAACAACAATGATTTCTTGTTTGAATATATTAAACAATACTGGAGAACTTCCAGGTAGGTCTTAGATATGCTATGAACTACCTGGTTAATCCTGTATGAATTTAGAGGAAAAGAAAATAATTCTTGGGAATAATCCAGCATTTGCTAAAACCAATTTTACTGTACCAACAGTAGCTGAGAAACTGACAAATACTCCAAAAATGATAAATTTACTTTGTATGGAATACATATCAAGATAATAACAAATTTAAAAGACACATTATGAGAATGAATTAAAACAAAAAAGCTTCCCAACTGAAATAAATATAGTTATTTCAGCAATAATTATGAAGGCTTTCTTTGAATTTGGCTATTTTCCTACCTTTCTCAATACATCTTTGGTTATTCTACTATACAAGGGTGGCGATCTTGGAAAAATTCTCAAAATTTCGTCCAACATGTCTCATCGCTTCATTAGCGATGAGACATCGCTAATGCAAAATAATGTTGGATTTCTTATTGTCGCTCAATATATAATAAACTGTAAATAATTTGGATTCCAACCGAAAAAGTGTACTTCGTTGATGCCGTATTGTATCTTCCCTACAATATTATGAATGATAATTTCCCTGCAGTAGTGCTTCATGATTTATCCAAGGCAGTCGATAGGTAAATGCTCAGAAAACTGTTTCACTATGGCATTAATGGGATCAAGATACCCAGGAATTCCTTCGGTATCTTTTAGAAAGTTTACATAAGGACCTCAATGTAATTACTGAGAAATCTAAACCGATCTCAACGGAGGTTGACGAAAAATTGAGGGGCAGCGGAAAAGCGCAAGAGTCTTGGCTGAGATACTTGGCTCTAAGATTGTAGACAATTTCGTTTGTCAATTAAATTCTACTAAAAAGTGCACACACTGTGGATTCTCATCAGTAACCTTCAATCCTTTCTGGGATTTGTCTCTCCCTATACCACGAAGAACTGGCCAATTGAGAAACACAATACTTGGATTTCTTCACAAAAGAGGAAACCCTGGATGGATATGAATAACCAATCTGTTCGAGGTGCCAGGAAAGAAGAAAATGCACAAAGTCCCTGTCAATCCATAAGTTTCCCGTATTTTAGGAATTCATTTAAAAAGATTCTCTCCAAAATAAAGATTCAGAGGCAAATTGAATGTTGCCATTCAGTTTTCTTTATAAGGATCAGATATGAGGAATTATGCAACAGACAATGTGGCTTCTTGTCGTTACAATCTATATGCACTTTCGAATCCCAGTGGGTCTACCTACAACGGGCATTGCACAGCATATTGCAGACACTGTTATAGTGGCACGTGGAATTAATTCAACGATTGTGAGTGAGATTGTGAGTGAAGAGGCATATGTCATCTTTTATGAACAGGAGGGAACAAAGCAGCACTTTTGTGGTGTTTTTTTTTCCCTCTCTCTTTTGTTAAGCTAGACTCTGTTAATTGATTTGTATTTCATGATTCTTCTGCTAATAAACATATATCACTGAAAAAAAATTCATATGTGGTTTGAATCATATCTTACCTGTACAAGTTAGATTGTTAAAACGCAACATTATCTTCTGCAGCTAGTATAAACAGAGGAGTAACTCAGGGGACTTTTTTTGGTCCCATTAGCTTTCTTGTGTATGTACGTTCACCCTATTCACATAAAAGCCACCTATACAGTCGAGTAAAATTACCTCAGATACCGACAAAATCATATCTTCATATATCAAAAGTATCAAGAACTATTGCGACACCAATCTTTCATCTTTGAATATCGCGAAAACCAATTTAATTTCTTTCCTGGTATTATCATTCATTAAGCACTAAATTTTATGGTATTACCATAAATCATTACCTTGCATCAGAGCCCCAACCAAAAACATTCGTGTTATTATGCAGAAGGAATAACATTATAGAATTTATGAAAGCCAAAAGGCTGCACTCAAAAATTTCAATAAGGAAACAAATAATAAAGAACCAAATAATAGTAGAAGGCCTATGACTTGTGACAAAGAAAATTATTAAAAATGTGAAGCCCCAACCACATGTTTCTAGCTCATCAGTAATTTGTAGCTAAGAACAAGGATGGGCAACAGTTATTCGCAGAAAACAGTATAATGGTACGCAGTCATGTAATATACGTTCGAAATAGATTGTTTTCCCCCCATTTTGGTGTTACTTCCTCCAAATTACCTACATAGAAATTAGTAATAATTTCATCCATATTTCTATGATTTTTTTTCTCAATCCTTCGTATCAAAGTGAAGACAAAACAAATCATGAAGTACATTGCTCACAATAATGGTATTTGATCCTTCTTTTTCAATGCACCAGACAGTCATGTTCAATCAACCTTCCCGGATACTTCATTCTCCTTCCCCTGCATCCAAAAACTCGTGAATGGCCTTCCTCAGATCGGAATCAATCACAAAATTAGTGTCGGTCAGGACCTCGTTGGTCATCGGGCTCGTGTACTTCCCGGACATGAACCATTCCGTGATGGCGTTTCTCTCGTAGGCATGTCCGTCGCTGCATCTGACGGGTTCTCTCATGATCTCGTGGGTGATTGGGCAGAGGAATTCGTAAGGGATGTCGAGACCGTTGGAGGTCTCCATTTTGGTTTCGCCCTTTTTCAGCCAGCGCAGTTCTTTGATGAACTTTTCGGAGATTTCTTCGTCTGAAACAAGATTGGAAAACATTACAAATTTTATTTCTCGCATTTGCGGTTGAGTCTAGTCTGTTGAGGAGTTAAAATTCGCCACGTATACTTTCGCATTACTTCTAGAGAGATCCTCATGTAATTTGTTCTGTTAAACACAATATGTTGTCAAATTATCTGAGTGATCAGTTAACCCACACAAGTAGTATTCATAAACACTCCACTAGAAATAGAATAGGACATTTTTAAATCAACGTAGAGCATGTAGGTTGTGACTCTATAATTTGCATAGCCATATAAAAAGCTGTGATTCATTAAACTCATTCAAAAGAAAATGTATTGAATATATTTCAAGTGATAGTCCTCAATAATTTGTCTTGTTTTCTAGTTTCTTGTTTTTACAATGTGACTTGTCTCTATTTTTATATTTTTTGTTTTGTATTTTATAAGTGACTGACTGTACTATGAAGAGAATTATTTCCTAATAAAGAGTAATATATAAAATATGTTTTTCTGTTAACTAGCCGTCGTCCTCCTACAAATGACAACTCTCAAAAGTCGAAACTTGTGCGAGCTAAGGACTAACGAGGTCTTACCTTTCAACGTGTGATTCCAAACACGGGTTGGACGATAGGAAGTGAAAATTTTATTCCAACTAATGAAAAATATGATAGAATGTCATACATTTTCGCATACTTTGCTTCAACAGAGTCGACTAGACCTGATTTTTTCAACTTAGCCAAGGAAAATACACACAGAAAGTCACTACAAGATTTGTGATAAATATAATGGTAATTGTACCTCTGCATATGTCTTTAGACGCCTAGAACTTCTCCTGCCTCAAAAGTAGAATAAGATTTGGTCATATATTGAAAGTGTTGCTAAAAAAATCACTCTTAGGATGAATGAATCTACATAATATATACTAGATTAAAATGTGTAGCTGCTTCATTCAGACAATAGAAGTCAGAGACAGTTGAGCGAAGTGCTACCAGAAGAACTCAGAAGTTGCACCTCAAGGAAGTGTCCTTGGACCTCGGTTATTCCTGTTATATGTTGATAATGTAGTAGCGAATGCTGGAAGATGTTTAAACTATAAAAATATGATCAAGGTAATCGATGAAATACTGGAAAATATTTTGAGATGATGTTGTTTGAATTTGTTGAAAATAATTATGAAAATATTGAATTCATGTTAGCGAGAAATGAGGGGAAGCATGAAAGATTTATAAAAAGTCATCCTCGAGAAGAAATCAATAATGAGATAATTGAGGTGATACATACATCAATTACCTTCATGAAATAAAATCCAGAAATCCACCACCTCATTTGAAAGAAGTTACTTTGATTTCTGAAAACCACATTCATAATATAATGAGTGAAATTTCGCTGGTATCATTTTGGTAACACTGCCTTTGACAGATCACGCGTGAATCGTGTCTTGTGTCATTGTCAAACTGGTTCAGTTTGGTCTATAATTTAACCATGAATCGACTTACAAATGAACAACGCTTGCAAATTATTGGATTTTATTATCAAAATTAATGAAAAGAGAAATGAAAATTTCTATGTCATTTCTCTTTTCATTATGATCTACCACGTATTAACGGCTACATCCATCAATTCATTATCAAAATTCATTCTCGATGAAGAAAGTGCATCGTACACTTCTTCCAATTTATGGGCAGTTTCGTCGGCCTACTGAGAGAGCTATTCGGAAGCTTGTGACTAAATTTCGAACCCAGTTTACATTATTGGACATTAACCTCCAACACACATACGTAGAGTGAGGACCGAAGAAAATATTGCAGCTCTATCCGCCAGTGTTCGTGATGACAGTGAAATGTCGATTCGCCGCCGTTCGCAGCAATTGGGCCTCTGTTACTGCACTGGGTGAAAACCTCATAAGATACAGCTGGTGCAAAAATTGAAGCCACACGACCTCCCACAACGTCTAACATTTGGTAAATGTGTGCTAGCAAAGATGGAGGAAAATCCACATTTCTATCGAAAAATTGTGTTCAGCGATGAGGCTCATTTCTGGCTGAATGAATAAGTTAATAAGCAAAATTGCCGCATCTGGAGTGGAGACCAGCCACAAGCATTGCCAGAGTTACCGATGCATCCAAAAAAGTCACTATTTGATGTGGATTATGGGTCGGTGGCATCATCGGGCCGTACTTCTTCAAAAACGGCAATGGCCGGAACGTTACTGTGAATAGCGAGCGCTACCGTGTGATGACTGACGACTTTTTGTTGCCCAAAGTGAAAGAATTGGGCATGCCTGACATGCGCGAAACAATAGCCCAATTAAGAGCTGCATTCGGTGGCCACCTAAATCGTGTGATTTAACGCCTTTGGGTTATTTCTTGTAGGGTCATGTTGAGGCTCATGCCTGCAGAGATAAACCAGCATCGACTGACGCTCTGGAAGCCAATACTGAAGCATTTATACATGAAATACCGGTCGATATGTTAGAGAGGGGCCATCTAAAGCGGAGCCACGGACAACATTTGCATGAAAAATTAAATGATATTGATCGTTTTATCGATTCCAATGAAGTATTCATTAATTTTTTCAAATTTTTTGTGTTGTTTTGAAAATCAAATCCTATACCTCTTAAAAATCACATATGATCTCTCAGAGCAAAGGCAATCCAACTCGGTAATGTAGTCCTTAGAAATATTAACCAGAGATTCTATGAATTTTCGTAATTTTCTATCCTTCCGACGAAAAAAAAAACAAATAAAAAAATTACTTTGATAGCAAGCATAAAGCAAGCGATCTATTGAAGAAGAACCTAGCTTCTGTTATTTTGACTGGAGACTTCAACATAAATTTTGGCGATACTGACTCAAATATAACACACTCTCTTATCAACCTCATTCTATCCTTTGATTTGAGCATGCATGTAGAATCACCTACCCACATATCTCAG
>WOGO01007563.1:0-11090 GCA_015342085.1 Leptinotarsa defecta
CTGCTTCTTCGGAATCAAAGGTTTCTTTAAGAAAATAGCCAAGTGATTGAAACTTTGCACCAGTCATGTTAAAATTTTTATGGCAAATTTTTAATGTCTCTCTAAAAATGTCCGTATAAGTAAAGATGTATCAGAAAAGTTAAAATCCATAATGAGTTTGTTATGTATACATGAATTGATGACAATTAACCGAACTTGTTTTTTAAAATAAAGAGGATATCTGTCAAAAATAAGCAAAACGTTAAATTTATCCTAGTTGCATAAAATTTGGCATATGGATAAAAAATTGCCGTAGACACAACATTTTCAAGTAACTTTTTGTTGAACTCGATCTAGAAATGCACTTTTTCCAATTTTTTTCAAAAAAAAAGTTGAGTTTGACAAACACTGAACGTCAGTGGGTTGCAGTTGGCCTTATCATTTTGAGTTAAATTTAAAGCACAAACAAGTGCTGAAGTTAAACTTCATTGAAACTTTTCGAAAAAAAGTTTCCCATATGGTGCA
This sequence comes from Leptinotarsa defecta, assembly GCA_015342085.1. Classification (NCBI taxonomy): domain Eukaryota; kingdom Metazoa; phylum Arthropoda; class Insecta; order Coleoptera; family Chrysomelidae; genus Leptinotarsa; species Leptinotarsa defecta. Next base: position 505 of record WOGO01007563.1, read on the forward strand.
CACTGTAATGGTGACACTGTATGTTGAATTTTTGGGTCCATAGACGGTCATCTAAGAATAATGTCACCTTTTATCTCAACACTCCGCGAAGAAATATAATGAAAATATCCTCAATTTATACAATGTGTGATACTAATTCTGTTAGTCATGTCCTAGATATATTCAACTGCCAGATTATACAAATCAAGACGTTTCTTAGATAACTGACAGTTCTGTTTGTATTTTATTTTTTAATATAGATTCACAAATTATATTATGTAAGTATATATTTGTAAATGTCACTGTTTCTCCCTTTTCTGTAATTAGGTTTATCCTGTAGAATAGTGTACGAAATGAATGAGTGAAATTGATAAATTATTGACTGAAAACGCCAGTAGGGTTTTCACAAAACCTTGTGAATTGAAATCGAAAAACTGAAATGAAGATTTTCGATTTCTTACTTCAGAGATGGTTACAAAATCGCTTTCGAAATCGTACATTCTCAAAATCGTTCAACAATCTCTTCCAGGAGCAGTCTCAATTATATTCAAAAAGGGTTTCAAATTCTACACATTACATATCCACATTGTTTTTTACGGTTGATAGTGAATCTAAAGCCAATTTTTGTGATACAATCTCAAGATGGAATAATAATGATTTTTCTGCCAATATATTATATATCGTGTTTGCTGAAAATTCATGAAAACATGGGAAAACAATTCGTTTCTGATATGCATTCACTAACACTTATTTTCGGAATAGTACAGCATAAGCGGTGAGTAGGCATAGTGTACTCAGCTCTTGACCGGAAGGTATTAAGTTCGAATCCGCCTTTGAATTCATATTTCAGTTGCAAGAATATGTGGATTGATCCTACTACGTTGAATGTACTACTGCAGATATCCATTATATTTTCCTAAATGAGTCGGGAATGCAGACATTTGGGTAATGTATGTACAGATTTTATTGCAGTGAGCAGAAAATAATTCCATACGACAACATGAGAAAATATACGCTCTTTCTATTTACAAATTCTATTCTCGTTCCAGTTTTTCCCCAAGTATACTTCAACATGCCAACATATAAAGTCTAGTCAATGACCTTCTTCTCGTACGATTTTGCAAACAGCACCGACGTTTATAAAATTTTCGGTTGAGATTCGAGTGGACCCTGTACCGGGTATTGTTTTCACCATGGCGGTGGATGTCACTATTTTTCGGGAGTGAACAATGTTTCATTGAAAATTAGTCCAGGAATGAATAGACTGACCTTCGACTCATACGGCAGTGAATATGTTAATTTTTCAACCAATAAACCCACGTTTTAAGACGGTTTTTCACGACAAATTAAAAAAATATTTTATCGAAAAAATCATCTCCCTTAAAAATGTTGCTTCCAGAAATATAAAATGATTGGTGGACTCATGGTGTTTGTATAAACCCAATACAAACTTAGTAACCTTATTGAGAGTTGGATCTTATTCGACTCACACCAAAATTGAAAGGTTTAAGGTCTAAAAACCAATGCATTCCAGGAAAGAAACCATCGAAACCTCTTCAGAACTGCTCCTTTACTTCTTTTTATAACAGTCTCTGGAATGAAAAGCAATTTATGATAATTAAGCTAGTCCCTATTTTTTCTTTGACCGAAAATATGAAAATCAAATCCCAGTCACCACCTCAATCGGAAATAATCAATATCTCTTCATAATCAAATAATGCCTCTGCTTCAAAAATCTCAGAACCTATCAATGATACGCAAAATTCAGTAATTCTTTGTATTCGTCAATGCTTCAATGAATGTGTCGTTGACAATTTTTGAGCTATTCTGAAGAGAAGGTAATTTATTGCCAGATTACAAAGTGCTCTTCTCAGTTCAAGCTCAATTTTTCTCAAAACTAAGCACTGCGAACTGGTCAAGCAGTATTTTACCTCAAATTTTACCTCAAATTTTACCTCAAATAATTATTCTGGGAGTATGGAGCCCAATAAATGTAATCAACGGTAACTTCAAAATAAATTTTCGAAATAATTTCACAATTTCAAAGTTATTGGTATTGACTGGACACTAAAACATGTTTGAAATATATACACTTTGGGGTGACTGGATTTTAAGAAAACATTTTAACTCCAGTACGGTGTAAAATATCAAACCTCCTTGTAAATCTGCCAAATGTCAACTGGTATTTCAGAAAAGAACACGTTGAAAGCCAAGTGAGTGCAAGGCGGAAAATATGAGGTTGGAGACGAAGTGAAAAACACCCGGAATGAAATATGGGAGTAGGAGTATCGCAAAGGGGGAAAGTGCAGTCGAGATACAGTAGTGCACCAAGTCAAAAATTTGCTAGAAATCACTCCGAAGGTAGATACTACAACAGAAAACCTAAGAAAATTGTAAGTTTTACAATATCACAATATCACTGCATCCTCAGTCCGAATGATAGAACCAAACCCGAAGTCAAACCAAAGCCCAGAATCAAACGAAAAGCTGGTCCAAATATTCATCCTGGTACCAAATTGACAGAAGGTGAAAATGAATACAGGCCTACCTTTTCCATTCACTCACCTATGCACATCAGAAAATACGAATATCGAACTCATCATAAAATAGTGCTTACCATGAAACATACAATTCCTGATTCATGCCTAAAACTGAGTGGAAATAAAATGTCTGAAATGATATTTGTATGATAAAATCAAATAACTATGCATAATTTCAAATACTATGATTGCACACATTTCAACCAAATGAACTTTCACCCAGTTCAACTAAAATTGGTCAGATGAATTTGAGATCCAACATCAAACAGAGCTGTTTCGACTCGCCAGGCTGAACAACCCAACTATCCTGAAGAAGAGAAGACTAAAAGTAAAGGTGATGGCATCTTCATTACGAAGATATAATCTGTGGGATCGACAAATCCCTTACTTCGAATACCAAAGTTAAACGAAGTTCCCAAAGATGGCCAAAGCTTTCCCATTTTCCCCCTGAGCAAAGAAATATGGAATAGAAAAAAAATGTATCAAGGAACTGAAGATAACGGATTTACTTTATGCTTCAAAACAATGAGAACTTTAAGTTTTCTGATCTTTCTAACCTGAATTCAACAGTTTTTTCAACGGAATGGGTCGATCTGAATTTTAAAAAATTCAATATCTAAGTAGCTTTCATAACTGCTTGTCCCTTCAACAAGAGTTGGGCAACCTATTAGAAAGAATGATAGAAACGGTGAAGTGTGAAATTCACGAAATAAGCTGTTGTTGAGGGAAACTGCTGACAAAAAGTGAGACAAGGTTATCTAATTTAATTATGTGGGAAACATATTTGTATTAGATTCACTTCATGCCATACATTTCAACCTACTCTCTATTTTGTTACACCAATATCACGTTTTTGATGAAACCATGGTTCTACTCGAAATCAAACATTTATGACATATTAATTAGAGTCCACAAAAGATTATGTATCTGTCTGTTTTGTCTGATTTTTCGTTAACCAGCTGTCGCACCCCTATGAACGACAATCCTCAAAAGTCTAAACTTGTGCGAGCTAAGGATTAACAAGGTCTTACCTTTCAACGTGTGATTTCTCACACGGGTTGGACGGTAGCAAGTGAAAATTGATCGTTCAACCTGGGGCTTGAACCACCGGCCAACACGATGGTCGATTTGAATAAGTGAACAAAACACCCACGTCGAACCGATCGGCTACCAACCGTGAATGAAATTGATAAATTCGACAAACTTCTCAAACTGCCTACCTGTACCAGTAAAATAGTCTAAGACGCACATACTTTGGCAAATTGGTGGATTTACCAGTACCTACTTCTCTGACCATATGGCGGGACGAGTTTTTGGCAATAATAATAATTAAATGCAAATATAACATTGAACTATAATCGCTGATATCGATGTTAAGGGAGTAGGAAGCGGTATTCTTCAATTCTACCAGAAATTCTTCTTTGTGGTGAAAAAAAACTTACTATATTCGTTTCAGTACATCAGCTTAGTACACTTCAATGTTCTTTGAAAATATGTTCGTACCAATAATTAATTTTTAAATTTTTGTCAGTAATACTACATGGAGAAGCCGTGAAGATACTTATTTCACTGTAACACAATTTCCATATCGAAACAAAGGTCATAAAACGTGTTTTATATAACGTAATAATATCCACGCAATATCGAAAGCGTTTATATGATTCCTTCAGGAACGACAGATACATCGGCCTACCCATAAAAATGAACGGAAGATAAATCCGACATACCACCTCCCGTGTCAACCGTTGCCCCACTACCCAATTAACCCTGTGGTCCAGAAGCGGGACGTAACAATATTCTTGAGAGGCGTCGTGACGGCGACGTCAAAGTCGTCGGCCGAAATTCTAACCTAAACAAGCATCTGTCAAGCACGTTTCGGAGGGCGTGGCCCCTTTTATTGATTCGTCATCAGGTTGGTTTTCAATTAAGAGCAAGTGGTTACCAGGGGAACGGTTACCGGCGAAGTTGGAAATCAGAGGCGGCACTGCTCGTGTCATTCTCTGTCAATAAAACGCACGAGTACTGGAATATTCAAAATATACAGAAATACAGTATGATCACCGTAATTCGAAGAATTTGTGGATGATTTCGAAAGATTTGAACAAAGAACTAGAAGTGAATTTTTGGAACTATTTTATCAAATATTAATATTTGAAATCCAAATGTGGCTCTAACAATTCAATTTTTCGTTAATCTTCTGCTATTATAAAATTTCAATCAGAAATGAACACTTTCGTCTAGGAACTATAATGAGAATAATGGTATGACAAGTTGAAGACAAAAAGAGAAATACAATTCAAATAATTAAAAATGTGAAATGTATTGTTCATTATTTTTTGTTGATTTTGATTCACTTTACATGCAAAAATATAAAAACAATTCACTGAGTTTCCTGAGAGAATGGATAGCCATTTCGCTTTATAGCCAGGCGGTTCGACGTGGGTACTTTGTTCACTCACTCGAATTGTTGGTCGGTGGTTCAAGCCCCAATCTGAACGATCGATTTTCACTTGCTATCGTCCAACCCGTGTTAGGAATCACACGTTAATAATGTAAGACCTCGTTAATCTTCAGCTCGCACAAGTTTAGACTTCTGAGGGTTAACGAAAAACAGATTTTAAACAGATTCAAACAGATTCACTCATCAATTGAGTTAACCATGGAAATGTAGATTAATGGTTCAATAAATTTTTCCGGCTTGACTATTACTAAAATTAATAATAAACACGATTTTGCAATTTTCCACAAACCATCTTATATGGTCATGGTCACACATGATTTCTCGAGAAATCTCAATTAGCATAAAGTAGCAGCATTCGACAGTATGCTTCACAGACAGTAATTTCCAGTGAAAACTGAGTTTCATGAAATAAATTGCTGTCAACAAAAGTAACAAGATAGATATCGACTCCATTCTATCTGAAAAACTACGAAAACAAGCCATTTACCAGATCTATCCCAATTCAAGAAACGATGGAAAGCGTCATAGCATATTGATATACCTGTTTTGAAGGAACAACCAATAACATCGTTCGTTTCTTCATTCACAAACCATATTTTGACAGTGGAACATGTGTTCAACCACGGCTATGACGTATACCATTTGGAAAAAAAAAGTTTGGAACTCAATCTTCAGAACTGCTTGGAAATGAATAAATTCAATGCTTATCCAGTTAACTAGTTTAGTGATCCAATCATTCTTCTGAAAAAAGGTTGGTTGGATAACAGGATCAATTTCTATCTTATGAAAACAATTGTTTTCTTGCAGACGTTTAATTTATTTAAATTCTTCTCCAGGGCTCGAAAAGTAGTTTTTTCTTGTTGATAATATTACCATTTTGAAAACCATCATATTAAATACATATTTGAAAAAAATAAAAAACATTGCAACAAACAAATTTCTATTAAATTCATTTTCTAATGTGGACATTAATAACTACTTTGTTCTATACTCATTCAATAATTTGGTAAAAAATGTCTTTCATATATTCAAAACTTTTGGTTGAATTATCCTAAACTCAGGTAAAATTATGAGACATTAAGTAGGTAGACTGTCATGTGATTCAAATTGTTGAATCACGTAAAGCGCACCAATTAGGTAGAATGTAGTCAGTATCAACATGGCTGAGGAAGCTATTGTATAGGGAAACACGTGTTGCGGTTTTGTGAACTGTCCAGTGAAAAGCTCACAATGTGCTCACAGTAAAGATGCATCAGACAAATTGTATTCAAAATAACGTCACTACAGATATTCAATTTTGCTCAACCAGCCCTTTTTGTTTGATATTCATATCATAGGTTATTATGGAAACTTTAAATCGTCATTTTATGGCGCTCGCCATAATGTACTTTTCTTCCGTTCATAAAAAAAGAAATGTTATACGTCGTTTCGTTCCTTGGATTCCATCAATTTTTTGTTGAATAGAGACATCTATGTCTTTCATCAGTTTCATTAGCCTCTTTTCTAAAAAACTTCATCAGAGTCAGCCACTTTTTCTTCAGGGATGTTTCAAAAAAATAGAGGTCCATTTTTAGCTTATCTAGAACTCGACCACTTACCATTTCTTCATATATCTTTTGAAAATTGGTGGATAGATGTGAATGTCCATGCTTATAACTTGTGTGTGAATCCCTGGATGCCAGAAGTGTATTAGTTGCTCTCCAACTAAGTGTCAATTTTAAGTGGTTTAAACCAAATAGTAATAATTGTGTTTTCAATCAGTGTGTGCAGGATTATGCACTGCTCAACATTATTTCATAATTGAAATAATATCTTTGTGCATTATCCAACAATCTGGACTCATCTCATCTAAAAATCTAAGGTTGGTGGAATTAAAATCAAAACTATCGGTGTGAAAACTCAAACCGCTTTTTCCTTCTGATGTGAAAGAAAATATCAAACTGATGATAAACAGAATGGTCATGACCGGATTTAACTATATTCTATTCATCCTAATATGCCACTGCAAATGTATGAATAATGTGGAAGATGAGGCGTATTTCTAGTGTGATTCCTGTAAGAGGGCTGTTCACTCGAATTCACTCTGCTCTGAATTATCAACCACCGAAATCAAGTGTACGCAACTGAAAAATAGGGTCCTCCGATTTGTATGCAACGATTGTAGCTGTGGCCTACAGCAGACTCCTGCTATAGTTAAATCACTCGCAGATCTAAAAAAACGAAATTGAAGTCCTGAAGAACAAGCAGCAGATTCTGGAACCTCCCGCCCTCCAAATGAGTGAAGTGATTGCCGAAATCGCAGGTCGGAAATCCAGACAAATATTTGGGATTATTTTTTACCTTCCCGAAAACGAAAATAACTGAGAAGATAAATTAGCCTGCACCGAAATTATCAAATGTATAAATCCTAACATTGATGTGATGTTTCGAATTGGGAGAATAAATGAAAACGACACTAAACTTAGGCCTGTAAAAATCGCGTTTACTTCAGCTGAGAAGGCAAATGATATTCGCTTATTCCTACTTTTTTTTGGTAAATAACAATTTTGAGAAAGAGTTTTTATAGTTCGCCATGAAATGAAACAACATAACCTGATTCCTTCTGTCTCACTTTATGTGACGGCAATAGAAAATTTAGACTCTTATTGAAATGCATCTTTCAGTGATCTGATTATAACGTTTTTTAGTGATATGATCATAGTGATAACTGGTATTTCCACAACACTTCACAGACACTTGAAGCAATATATGGGTATTCACATCTACCTGCAAGAAATATTTGAAGTTAATGAATATCTTCGAGTTCTATACAAGACGAAAATTGGTCTTCACTTTTTCGACACATTTTTCTGATGGGGAATTCTATAACCGACTCTGATGATGTTTTTCAGAGAAAAAATGTCTAAAATACATGTAACAGTGGTAAAAAACACAGTATCTGTAGAAAAATAATCGTTTTATTTTTCAAAACAACCTGAGAGAACGAATAATTGCAACGAATACGACTATATGAGCTATATGTAATTTCCCATGTTCACTTAGTTTTCTGATTGATGATCAGCCGTAGTGCAGTTTTTCTGGCTTAAATAGTTAGTGCTTTGTGTTATATTGTGCAGGATAAAAACACTTCTGGTGAGTACGTTTGAATATTATCATTTCCGTTCTGTTCATTGTGCTTACGCCTGATAAGTGTCAATTTGCGTTAAAAAGTCGCATAGCAGTATGAAGGAACTGCTTCGCGGTCTGGCTGGCAGGGAAAAAGCCGAGATTGTTAGCATTGTATGCCAACTAATCTCGTGCTTCGGCCTGAGCCAGTCAGATTTGCACGGCAGTGCATTACCAGTCCCTGGGGCCAGCCGTCAAATTTTGACGGATGAAAATCAGGGAGTGGCTAATACCCCAACTGAAAGTGAAATTTCAGCTCGCGATTCTGAAAACGCCAGCGTTCTTTCCTTCTCCTCATCGACGTCGAAGAAACGTCGAATCAATGAAGATTTTCCTCCTCTACCCGATATATCCAGCCACAAGGTAAGTGAATGGATTCTGAAAGAAAAACCTAAAAAGAAAGTCAAGGCCAAGAAAATATCAGAAAAAGCTATTATTGACAATGTGAGAGAAGAGGCTCGAAATTATTATACCGAGTCCGAGACCTCACATCAACCTACCCAAAATCCGGTAGATGAGTTGGCCACTACAAGTGGTATTGAAAAAAATGAAGATATGGAACAAGATATCATTTTGGCAAATGACAGTGTTTCCAACTCAGGAAGTACTGTCAAATCAGTTCATGGGGAGGAGCCTGGTACCCCCGCCCCTCTCACTCAAAATCAACCGGCTAAGAAAGCCAAAATTCCACCTATTGTTGTCCGCCAGAAGGACAAATGGGTATCCCTGTTGAAGCTGACGACTCAGGAGAACATTAAGTTCTCTAAAGCCGTCAACTTGCATGATGGCATAAAGGTCCAACCCGAGACTCCTGACGACTATCGTCGGCTGTCTAGATTGTTGGTGAAGGAAAAGATTCCTCACCACACTTATTCGCTCCCTGAAGAACGGCAAATCCGTGCTGTTTTCAGGGGAGTGCCAGAACATCTGGCGACAGAAGACGTTCGTGAGGAGCTCGAAGCCAGAGGCTTTGATCTCGCATCTGTAACGCGTATGAAGCGGTACAACAAGCCCATGCCGATGGTTCTTGTCCTATTGAGCAGGGACCAAAGGCACATCTTCGAGGTCAAGGAACTCCTGAGCATGAAGGTACAGGTTGAACCTCAGTATCCCAAAGTTTCGGTGGGTCAGTGCCACCGATGTCAACGTTTCGGCCACTGTCAACGTAACTGTCTAGCAGTCCCCATCTGCGTAAAATGCGCCGGCAGGCATCTAACCAATGCCTGCAAAAAGGCTAGGACTGACCCCCCGAAATGTAATAATTGTAAGGGGGCCCACACCGCCAACTACCGTGGATGCCCGTCATACCCGAAGGTACAACAAAAGGGGAAGTCTTCTGCAAGGAAGCCAACCCCTCCAACAAGACCTGTGGGATCTGGTCGCGTTCAAGAGGGGGTCAGCTTTGCAAGGGCTGCATCCAAGGGTGCCAGCAGTTCTGCAAAGCCTGCCCCCTCTCAACCTGGGCCCTCTCCTCAGACGCAGGGGGTTTCAGACATCTGTTCCGCATTGGATCAGATGAAAAAGTTGTTCGTACAATTCCCCGTGTTACAGAAAATGTTCACGGTGAATACTGACGTGTTAACTGGAACTGCCAATGTCTAGACAACCAACGTTGCCTAGATCTCTTAAGATAGTTTTTTGGAATGCTAATGGCATTCGTTCAAAGAAACTAGACTTTGAAAACTTCTTGATAGACAATAACATCGATGTAGCTCTAATACAAGAGACACATCTGAGGAACGAATCTATTGTCATTCCAAACTACAGATTCTTTCATAGAGAACGTGTTGGACGTGCTGGAGGGGGAGTTGGCATTTTTGCCAAACGATCTCTTCAGTGCGTACAATACGGCATTGACAGTGCCCGTTTACACGGAACTGAGGCTGTAGGTGTCGAAATTCGACTGAGCAGGGGTTGTCATAGAATAATCTCGGTCTACAATCCCCCGAGCGTTCGATTACTCCCTGAATCACTGGATGAACTGCTGATGGGAAGCGACACTCCGACAATTGCTGCTGGTGACTTCAATGCCAAGCACAGACCATGGAGCAGAGCCACTAATCGAAACGGCCAGGCGCTCCATGCGCATGTTGACAGACATGAATATCTAGTGCTGGGACCAGATGAGCCTACGTACTATCGCGGGCAGACTAGGCCTGATGTACTAGACATTGCGCTTCTCAGAAATGTCTCTCTGACTAGCGAAATTTACGTTCTGTCGGAATTGGACTCTGATCATAACCCAGTAGTCCTGGTATTGGGCGATGAACTTCCTTCCCCTGGTTATTGCGTGAGATCTAAGACGGATTGGGATATCTTCACAGCCCAACTCGAAGAGATGCGCGCCCCTCCTGAGGTACTCGACTCTCCTGACGAACTCGACGCGGCAGTAGAGCGTTTCGAGCTTTCCGTGAATGATGCTCTTCGAGCGGCCACCTCCA
>WOGO01007565.1:0-11089 GCA_015342085.1 Leptinotarsa defecta
TTTTTCAATATTCAGGGTGAGTTTGTTTAAGTTTAGCCAGTCGTGTATTTTTTGCAAATCAGTCTCAGTAGTTTCTTTTACTTCCTCCCAAGTTTCTCCTGTAAATATCAGAGCTGTATCATCTGCATAACAAAAATAGTGTCCTTTAAATCCATTAATTCTTGTAAAAGGTATGACAGGTATGACAAAAATTCAAACCAAGTTGAACTTGGTTTGAATTTTTGTCATACCTGATTTCTGAGATAGTTCAGAATAATCAGTCTGAATTTACTGGCATAATTGTGATGACTGTGGACGTTTGAAAAACCATCGAGAACCTACTTGAAGCAAAACTGATAAGAAAAAACTTTTTGCAAAAATTCAAAAACACGTCAGTTTTGTTTGTGAGGGAGATGTGTTTCGACTTAGGAACCATCGAGAAATCTTCAACTCTTCAAGGAGAGGTGTCATTTCTCTAATTTTTTCAAATAAGAATGGAGGAGTGATATATTGAAGCGTTTTTGATTCATTATCCAGTGCTGCACCAGAAGATTCATTCACCAATAGTTCGTATATGATGAATAAATAAATTTCACAAACTACACCTTACAATCTGATCTTTCCAAACTTTATTTTCAAAAATTTATCACATGTTTCCCCATCAGAATAGGTTTCTAATAGTGACTATGAAAAATTTGTAGAGATCAAATCGTGAGGCGTAGTTTATAAAATTACTATGGATCTGCATCAAGCAACGACAAATCAATCAGAAAAAGAAGAAAAGCAATGACAAACAAAATATTAAGTTGTCGTCAAGTTCAACTAACTATACCTTGATATATGTATTTAATATTTGACATGTTCCAGAATTTTATTCAAAATTCAATCGACCCTACTCTTACTAATTCAAAGAGACCACCTTCCACAAGCGACGAAGAAAAAATATTAATTTATGAAACAAGCCACCAGACAGTACATTTTGGAAATTTCCTGACTTCTTACAGCCTCTAACAGAAGTATCTGAACAGGATTAACGGAAAAAACAGATTTTACTGCTGAATCTTATGATATGTCCCGAAAATCTAGTGGTTAGTAACTGTACAGAAAAGTACAGAGACTGTTTCTCTTTTACTGTACACTGCCTAGTTTATTGCAAAATTAAATACGAGATGCCTGAATGACTAGCAAATATTGCAATTATAAGAATTTCAAGAATTCCGTTTAATGTTATTTCTTACGCGATGTAAGCGTATATTGAGTCGATTTAAAAGAATGAAAATCAAAACAATTGGCACTTTTATGAGGACTTCAGGAAATCCTATCAATCATACCGTAGTTCTAGGAAAAAACTTATGATAAACATCGCATACATACAGATGGAAGAACTATTTGGAAGGATTTATCTTATTCAAATATCCATAATAAAAAATCAGAACTGCTATCAGATAATATAAATAATATCACATAAATCAACCAATTCTACATTTTTATCTCAAATGCAAAATCCTAACAGGACCATCTTCTTCTTCCTGAACCTTCAAGATATCACTAAAATTTTCTTCAATTTCTGAAATACTGAATACTACCGAGAATGGAATTCACAAGTCATTACTATCTAATGAATCTAATTCAACAGGTCCTGACGAGGTAAGCCTTACGTATATTGCTGCTCGTTTGAACTTCCTTATGTAAAACATATATTGAATTATTGCTTCGAAAATGGTGTTTCACATATTGAAAAAATCTTTCAGACTGCCCGCAATATTCTATCCGCGTGTCAATCGGTATCTCACACCAACTATAGTTGCACTAAAACGTTGTTAAAAGTGAATGATGTTTGTTTGATGTGCATTCTGAGGCCTTCGATAGAATAAATCATGAAATATAACAACTTATTGATATATTATTTAATTACATCAATTGATCTCTTCAGAAACTATTTGTGTCAAATGTCCCACTGCGTTTCAATGAATACTGTTAATTCAGAACAAATAATAATCTAAGCTAATTTATTAAAAACAATAAAGACGGAACTTCAGTGTCGGAGAGATCAGGAGTATATTAGTTGATTTGTGTCTCTTGCCCTAAACTTTATATTGGTCAAACGGGAAAAACTTTTACCAAAGAGTTGAAGAGTATAGAAGTAGTTTCTTGAATTGAAAGATCAATTCCTCATTTGCGATCCATATTTTAGAAGGACATGAGTTGAATCACGATTTTGACGTGTTACATTCAGAAGAAGAAAGTTTTCATTTCAATTTCTCAGAAAGTTTAAAAATAAATATATCCGAGAATTCGGGTCAATAACTGAATGACCAAAACGCACTAAGTAACTTCTTTTTTCTGAATATTTTTTCGAATGTGGAAACTGGTAATCAACTGATATATAGGCACAGGTAGTTTCATTCATTACATCTTGATTCAAATGAGTTTGAACACTTTCTCTTCTTTTGCGAAGAGTATCGCACTTCGTCTGACACACTCGTGACCTGCAAGGACGAATTATATTTATATATGCACGAATTGATACTGCCGCATGTTTTCTGCTTGCCGATTTATATGAAAGGACGTCGTATGGAGACGAGATGCGAACGTATTGCAGACTTTTGGAGTTTTGCGAAAAATGTTTCCTAGAAATTAGGTTTGCGGTACGTTTTCAATAAATAACGAGTAAAATGTTTTCCCAAAAATCATTTTCTTAAATAACTATGTTTCTGAGTATATGATGAAGAAAATAACTTTTCTCTGATTTTTATTCGTTAGGACCGATTTCGGTTTGTCAAACCATTTTCAAGTAAACTGACACATTCGAACAAATCCTGTATACAATTATACAGTCAATATGCTTTTAGTATCTGCAATAATTACATGAAATGATAACATGTTACCATAATTATCAATACCAATACAGAAACAATACTCATTCAACTCATATAACATATCAAATTAACCAACTATTGATCCAGAAATACTACTTGTGGATTTGTCCTACTACCAATGGATTCTGAACTAGTTGCCGAAATTCACAAATTCAAGAGGAGAGAGCTGCATAGTTCTAGTTATTTGTTGGGTGTTTTAAATGGGGGTTTTCATGCAATTTTTATTCATTTTCAATGCTTTCAACATGCTTCCATTATTGCACGTATGGAAAGTTTTCATGATTTCTTTATTTTCTGTTTGGTTTGTTTCTCATAGATATCTATACATATATAGCTGATTTTTCATCTGATAATACATGAACACAGTTTATTTTGAAATTTCTGACTGTCTGGCCTATATAAGCTGCTGAATAGTCACCATATTCTAGTCTATATACAGTGTGTCTCACTTCCTATGGAAACACCCCCATATCTTCCGTAATAATTGAGGTATAATGATGAATGATGATGAACTGATGGAAATGCACATACCACCCAAATGAAGTTGGCCACACTACCAGCCACTCCCGATGTAACAACCCATTTTTCCGATAATATTTTCGTTCAGAATACCACATCACATATTAATTTTCTGTGATATCTGGTCTCTACAATTCACCACTCATTTTGGATTTTGTTCAGCCCAAAATCTTATGTTCTGGGAAGATACGAGTACAACACCATTCGTGGTAAAGGTAGCCTCATCACTATATAAGATATACTTACTTTAAAAATTCCTGTCATTGCGACAATTTTCCTGGATCCATAAGGCGGATTTCATCTTCTTTGTGCAGAATATGAAGGAATTTGGATTTGAACGGATGCATTTCATCCCTTTTTGAATACCTTCATATTTTACTGAAGCGATAATTTTCTCAAACTAATTTTAGGATCAGCTTGATAAGCCGCCAATATGGTATCATCTTCAATATGTTGTTTTACAATTTTTCTGTCCTTTGTTACTTGGCCGAAAAGATTATATATTTCATGGACAGTTCCAAGGAGTACAGCTACCTCTTGCGGGTATGAAGCGGCCGCTTCACGATAAGACATCGCGCCTTCACCAACAATTAAAACAATTTGAATTTTTTCTTCAAGTGACAGACGTACCATATTGAACATTGTTGATTAAAATGAGCTGATATCAGTTAAAATATGAACTTCAGAAATATTTAAATATGAACAGGAACTCACAAACAGAATATAACGGGAACACAGGAACAATATCCAACACAAATACAGGAACAGTGAACACGATGAGAAAAAAACGCGACGGAAACAACAAGGACAACAGTGATACAAGCAACTACAATCCTAGAAACAACAAATGTGATGAGATCTGATCTTTCAACAATATCAATGAGCAACTGTTTTCCATGGTAATCTCAGGGCAACACATGATTTTTATTTAGTGAATCTGATGTAATTAAATCTCTTCAAATGATTTCAGACAACAATTCAGCAAGTAGGTGAAATAATTTAAATTCAACCTGTTTACGAGTGCGATTTTTTCAATGCGTTGCAATACGTATGAAGATTAATTTTGTTTTGGTTGAAAAATGTTCCCTCAATATTTTAATCAAGGACTCGCACATTTCTTATGAGAAATGGCTTGCCGTGAATTTTTCCGAAATTTTGATATGGTCTTCCTCAGTTATATTGGTTGCCGTCATCTATAATTTTTCATACACTGCTCCACACTATCTCGATAATCTGATAATGTGGTGCTGTGACATTTTCTTCAGATAGGCTCAAATTGGATAATAGCATCGCACAGTCAAACGAATTCGTGGAAATTTCTACATTTTTGATATCTGAGAGTACTCAACAGAAAGAATGAAAGGGTTCAGGTATTGGAAGCGAACTATTCTGCCCCCTAGTATGTTTTACGGTAACAAAGGGTTGTTTCATCGCAAGTGGCGGGCAGTGTATATCACTTTGGCCAACCCCATTTAAGTAATAGGTTTCTTTTTAGCATTTTCATCTGTTCTGAGAGTTTCGTCATTCTACCTTAATTATTACGGAAGATACGGGGGTTTTTCCATGAGAAGTGAGACAAATTCGGATTTTTCAGGACTGACATTTTTTCAGGGAAAAAGTGTATTTGTAGTAAGTCGGTAGTCCTGATCACTAATCTGAAGGAATTTTGAGCTTATTTTTCTCTCTAATATGTTTTACCCTAAAAATGGGTTGTTACATCGCGAGTGGCGGGTAGTGTATATCACTTTGGCTAACCTCATTCAGATGGTAGATGCATTTTTAGAATTCTCATCAGTCCCGAAAGTTTCGTCATTCTACCTCGATGATTATTTCAGAAGATGAGGAGGTGTTTCCATGAGAAGTTAGAACCACTGTATGCCCGATTTTTTCCACTTATCCCTTTTGGATATTGCGTTGAATACCATGTTTCCTAAATTATTCTTAGTGGTAAATGAGTTTTTTTTTTTCATGTTTTCGAAGAGCTTTCTCGGAAGACTTTTCCGAATGGCTTATGCTAGCATATTTATCAGCTTCTTTAGGTTCTTCATATATAGGTGGTTTTTATTGGAGTTCACTTTGTCAATTTTTATCAATTTCATCTTTTATTGTAAAGCATTCTCTGATGACGGAATCATTAATACTCTATATATCATTGATCTGAATACAGATAATTTATATTTCATCAGTTCGGACTCCCATTGTCTGATATAATATAAATTGATTTGAAATCCCTGAAAAATCTGTGAAAAAAATTAAAAAGATTAGCTGAAAAATAACAAAGAAACTAAAATTACATTGACATAAAATACAAGCAACCACCAAAAAATTGAACTATTAACACGAGATGAAAATTAAAAAAATATTAACAAGAAATGAAAATTAAAAATTAAAACATTCCAAACCACGTTTATGTAGAACTGAAATTCAATAATAATTTTTGTGATGGTGAGATCAAGAAAGTTATTGCTGTTGTTTTGGTCAATTTCGACCGTGAATTTTATCTCATCGTGGAGACTGTTGGAGAAATTCAAAAACTGATTTCTCTTCAAGCCCACGAGGATATTATCACATACCTAAACCAGAATCAAATGCGTTTCTGTTATAAGGCATTATCCATGATATGGCGTCTTTTCTAAGTTATCCATTAAAATATCTCCTAGTAAGACTCGACGGTGACCCCATTGGGAGGTCTGACCTTTGTAGGTAAATTTTTTTATTGTATTTTATTGAATTTCAGCTGAAGTACAACATTCGAAACTTTGGTAATTCAGATGATTTTGGTTTATAAAATTTGAACATAAATTATGAGACTCGATTGGTACCTGTATTCTTTTTGATAGACAATTCTAGAATATTATATTTGCCATAACACTCATTTCAGTTACTAAAACTCACACTCCGCTGTTGAAATGATCAGAATTTTCAGTGTAATGATTCACGAAAAATAAGTTTGGCTTCAACAGCACACTTTTTTTTTTAATCGTGTTGGAAATATTTCAGAGTTTGTCAATAAATTCCCCACATTCGGTGAATGGATAAAATCAATTCAACGACCAAACACTATCCTAGAAATCAATCCAAATCTACGAAATAAATCATTATGTCAAAGTGTACATAATCAAATTGATTAAACAATTTTCCACTTCATGATCCAGCAATCTGGATGCTTTAGAGAGATTGGGAAATTTTCCAGTGGTCAGGTTGTGAATGATGTCCGCAACTTGAGATAGAACATTTATCAAAGCGGTGGTTGAATGCTTTCAAATGGAGTCAACCTCAGAGCAGGGACGTGCTTTGTAGCATCTCACGGTTTTGGGAATGGTTGGATGAAAGTCATCCCGAGTTTTACCTTTTTAATAATTTTCAAGTGATCATTAGTTATATTATAGTTAGTTTTTTGAATTACTGTTTTCTTTTCTTTGCTATAAACATTGTATGTGTCTTGGGAAAATAAATCGTTATTATCATTATCACCGAAATAAATATAGTAGTACATAGCCAAGTGAGAGGAATTTTTTACTTTTCATTTTCAAACAACCAGTCGCATAATTGAAGTAAAATTTTTTTTCCAAAAATGATGATTCTCAATTTTACTCAACACGATGACCAGAATGAACTCATACTATTGAATTCTTGAAATTTTATTTTTCTGAAATGTTATCGCGTTTTGTGATGCTTCAATAAGAAATATAATTTTTTTTTTATTTCAAGGTGAGCGCATCAACCACTAGGGTTATTAGCGCTATGTAACATTACATGATCATTGTATTCAAATTAAATGAAACATATTATTATTTGTTATGGTAGAGGAGTCCGTGGGAGATGGACCTTCACCCATCAGATGACTTGAGATATATTTTTTATTAAATATAATTTATTAACAAACATGCCTGTGATAACTTGCTCTTCTCATAACCCAAAGAATTTCATCTCAACTGATAGTTTTCAACACACAGAATATTCCTAGATAGGTTTGCCTACTCATTTCTGTGTATGGCTACCTGGCAAGCAGATGTGAACAGGTGAGTCAATATAGTAACTACATCGATCTGTTAACCAATCGAAATCGATATCTTAAGTGAGATATTCAAATTACAAAATAATCGTATGGCTTGCAGAAAATCGTACATGAAATATTATTGCTGAGCTATAAAGTTTCAGAATTGGAGCTATTTGATAGGCGCGAGAGAGAAAGTAGAACGTCTTATGTCAGTGTGATAAAAAATGACATAAGATAGCAGCTACACGCTACCTGACCGTTAAATATATCCGAGTGCGCATGCTTGTGTACATGTGAGTGACAGTGATTTTGAACTCTAATTTATTATAATTTCAATTTCGACCACAATTTTTGAATTATTCCATACTATATATACTTACAGTTATGAAATAATGAAAAATAAATAATTTGATGAATTGAAAAATAAAAAATCATAATTCAAAATTTTTTTTATTTCAAAGCTGAAGCATAGGATTTTGAAATTATATAAAAAAACCTATATTCCTAAAATGAAGCGGCAAATAACCAGTGTCACTCATGACATTTCAGTACAATAAATGAAAAAAAAATTATCAATATAGAGGAATGAAATTTAATACATTTATGTTATTGGAAGCGCTTATTACAAAGCACATAAAATACATAGAAAAATCATTTCAAAACATTATACTTTTCAGTATTCACCGTCGGAATCATCAGAAGTTGAATAATGATCTTCAGATTCTAATAATTCTTCTATCTATCCATGATTTGTGCAATGTCATCAGTTTTTAAGGGTGTTATGTCCCCAACAAATCCAATTGGTTTAAAATGATCATCCTCTAAAGAGCATATTTTAAAATAATTTGCATCAAAGTCAATAATTTATTTTGTACGGTACAAAAGACACTATTTACTCATTTTTGATATTCCAGCTAATATTATTCAGCACGTGTTGTCGTGTCGAAGGATTACAGAACAGAATACAGGTGTGTGTATCTGCTCCGATCATTATAACGAATTTGACCGGTTTCAAGTATGAGTTTGAAACGGAATTTTTCTACAAAGCTGGCTAAAGGTATTTGCATCCTAATATTTTTGTCAAAAGTTCCAAAATTTGCCTCAGTGCGCGGAAATCGCATCGAATATATTGATTATTAGCGATCAGTTTGCACTTCAAATAGCGTAAAAAGACTGCTTATCGCAGATTTTTTTTATGATTGATATTTATTTGATATATTCCTCTACCACCATGGGAGTCTCGACTTAGTGAAGAGTACTCATAAGACTTTCTCTTGATATGAATAATTTGACTGTCGATGAACTCTTTGTCCTCATCCAAAAAGCTAACAGTGAGCAAACAACAAGGTTAGAGAGAGTTTGTGAGGCTCAAACTGAATATTTGGAAAGTCAAATATCGAAAAGTATCTCAGATATAAACTTAAAAGTTGAGGCTACCGCTGCTGATGTAGAAATGTTGAAACGACGAAACCAGAAAGATTACTTTCTGCCTGAACAAAACTACCAGTGGCGAAGACAGAATTACATGCAGTCTGAAATAGAACTAATAAGTAGACTGATTCATTTGTTCATTGTTGTCATCCTTCACTTTGAAATACATAAATTTTCTAGTTAATAAGTTTGATCTACTTGTAACTTTTTACTTTTTTTTATATATTATGGTTAACTGAATATAATATAGAATGTCAATAAAATTTTGCCATATTAATGCCAGATCAATTTTGTCCAACTTTGCTGGTTTCAAAAATTTAGTATATAATAAATATGATGTCATGCCTGTCTCAGAAATGTGACTTCACGCTGATACACTGGAGTCAACTATACCTCCTCTCTTTCCAAGTCTGTGAAAGAGAGGAGGTGGCTTGGCATTGTATATTAAAAATACACTGAAATCAAATTATAACTATGTACGTGAAAGCACAGCCTTTGATAATCTTTGATTTTAAAAATGAAAAAAACTGCTTTAGGTGGTCTTTTATGTCAGAAGTTTATAATTGTATACCTATAGAAATGAGAAATCTTTCTCCATCTGCATTCAAAAAATAAATCACCACTCTTATTGCAACTGACAAATTGATTATAGATTAGTTTGTGTGATCTGATATATTGTATTTTTCTTCATGACAATCATAAACTTTATTAAATATATATTCTGCATCTTATATATAATTTTCAGTTTCCCTGTATGATCTGGGAAAATCTTTGAAAAATCATTTGTTTTCAGGTTGAGTGAAAGAGCGCGTCTTTTCGATAACTCACCTTACCGTCAAAACCGCACTCTGGCTTTTGCCGGATTACCATATAAGTTTGTATTTTAAGTTTGTATTCTATTTCATAATTCTATTTTGTAGTCTGGGCAATTTAATCTATTATTATTATTACTAATAAACGATTTTCGACGGTCAGGAAGCGTGCAGCTGCTATGTTGTGTCCTGTTCTATGACACGGACCTCGGACGATCTACTTCCTCTCTCGTTCAAAAACTATTCGTAGTGACGTTGGTAATTAAAATATTCGCTAGAATAGAATGATTCAATTCGTGTCAGATGTCATATTGAATAATAAAAATAAACTTTGCAATTTTATTTGACCTCAATTATAATCGGATATGTGAAAGTAATAATTTTCCAGCTTCATTTTGTACATCCTATAAACGTAATCGCAGCACTTTATGAACTATAACGATCAAAATAAAACACAAACTGGCAACTGACGTAACGTTACGTCAAATTCCGTTTCAAAACCAACCTCACGCTAGTTTTGAATCATCATGAATACGTTTCAAATCATAGTTCACGTGACGTCATCATTTCAACGCCAGAATGGATGTATTTGAATCACAGACGAATACGTTTTTAATGCATGAGTGCCAGAGGAACGCCTTAGGTTTTGATTCGGAAAAAGTGCTAAGATGACGCAACTTCTGCGAATTGAAATTTTCTAAACAACCGTCTATTGTCTATTGGGACATATTTGAATTTATTATTATGGTTTTACCCGTCGGCTGACCAATAATTGACTACACTGAATAATCAAACTTAACTTTATTTCACTTTAAATACAACAAACACTTGAACTAAAACGTCAACTATTATTCGAATGTATATCGCCTTACTAGATCACTTCGCGTACCGTACTGTATCTTCCACTTGACTGTGTCGATATGCTCGAGGCTAGCATTTATATATCCCAATCGAATGCAGTGTGAATTTCGCCGAAGTTCCATCCAAATTTTGCTTCTTCTGAAGTGGCACGGAACATCGTACATTCGCGCGCTCTTAGGTTCATCACGATTGGTTTATGGCTACCAGTGGCGGCCGGCGTTATTTTCTTTTGGGCATGATTTCAGACATAAATTGTCAATTAAACTGTTATTATCCATATTACTGGAGTTTTTTCCCATTCTAATCCTATTTATGCTATAAAGGTAACTCATACAGGTAAACCATCCAGGCGTACCAACCATACAGGTATACCAACGTAAATCAATTTTACAATTTTGCTTCATCTATTATTTTACAATATATGTTTATATAAAATAATTTTCAGCTATATAAAAATTTATTTCACAATATTGCCTATCCAAACTTATTTATTCATTTATTTATTTTTCCTATGTGTCCTTTTGTAGTAATCAGTAAACCGAACAACATCATTTTATTTTATTTTAACAAGGCATATAGTATGCTCTTTGGTATAAGTCCGTCATCGT
>WOGO01007566.1:0-11089 GCA_015342085.1 Leptinotarsa defecta
TTGGGGCATGACGATCAATTACTGTTAGGATAGATTCATTGAGTATTTTCAATTTTTCATCTATATTTTTAATAGAGTATATTCTATGTAAATTCATTTTCTCTAGTTCGGAGCAAACCTTATTCATATCAACATTTCTACAGTATTTTATGACAGATTCCGGCTTTGAAATACCAAGATCTACAAAAACCGCATCGTAGTCCGATATATCACAAACTAGTGACTCATAATCTAGTGACTCTTTGTTACATGTCTTCTATAGATGTTGGAGAAGTTTGGTAGACAATCCATTTGATATACCTCCATGAAAATAATCCAAAATAATCCATTTTGGTCAGGTCAGGTGATCTGGGTGGTCTGGATGATCGTTGAGGTATTCCCGTACCTCAGTTTTAAAATGTGGTGGTGCACCGTATTGCAGTCACATTCTAAATCGTGTTCTATATGGAACCCCGTCCAATAAATTCGAAAACTCATGCCGAATAAATCTTACATATTTTCTTTCAGTGAGTTACCCATGCAAAAAATACGAACCGATAACTCTTCTACCGAGAATTCCATCCCAAACATTCAGTGACCAACGCTTTGATGGTTCAGGCAACGATAAAGAGGGGCATTTTTCCGTTGCATAATAATGCATCCTATGCCGATTCAGAGTTCCATTTTTATGAAATATAACTTCATCAAAAAAATAACACGAAATCGAAAAAGTCATTTTCCTGATTGATCTTTTCTAAGCCCCATCGGAAAAATTGAACACGTTTTTCAAAATATCTCTTTTAACTCTTGCATCAATTGCATGTGGTAAGGATGGAATTACTTGCTCGTATCATTCGAGACATGTTTGTTTGAGAAAATCCTAATTCCCCGCTCAGGTCTCGGGTACTCACATGGAGATTTTCAACAAGGTGAATAGCCATTTGAAATGTATTATCTTCATTTGTTACAGGGCAGACACGTTCAAACTTCTCGTGATTGACATTACCAATTTTTTTAAATCTTGTTTTTAGAGTCTGAAATGTCCTTCCATCTGGATATCTTCTTTCGGGAAATTTTGTAAATCCTAGATGCATGGTGGCAGTTTCCGTCACTTTCCCACAAGAATAGACCATTTGCACCATATCTTTCAATACATAATTCATAACGAAAATGATTTAATCTACACGCGAAAGAAACTTCAACACATGGCGTTATTGACATATTCCGAGATTCATTTTTGATGTCAGTCATGGATAACAGGGTTTTTGAAGAAAAAGCAGTATACATATTGTTTAGGTTTTTCACGTATTCCTTACCGCTGATAACTATCACTAGATGGTATGAAAAATGTGTACTAGCGATCAGTTTGAATATTCGAAAAACTAATTTGAGTAAGTGAAGGTAAGAAAATACATTTTTTGTGGTTTCAACAATTACTAAAACTTGATATACTTGTAAAATGCCAGTTTTTAGTATAGTATACTTCTGATAAAAAATGTAGTGAAATGTTGAAACATTTCACACAAATGAAAAAATACAGAGTGTTTTATTCAAAAAAGTTGAATTATACATGTTTGAAAATGAATGAAACTTGACCGGTTTTACCGAGCACCCAATATATTGTTTCCGAAAGTTGAGGTCCCAGAAATTATAATAGTGCTTTGACTAACTATTCCTGAAAAAATCCACTCATTTGCTGTAGAAATGCAGATGGTGAATTAAGAAAATATTGTCTAAAAAATAGGTTTTTCTAGAATAACTAGGCAATGCCGCATTGGAAGTTCGAAAACAAAAATTCCTCACTGAGATAAAAAATATGGAATCGAATGACGTATTCATATACTGAGTGTTCTATTTAAAGAAATATAACTTTAGTTGGACATGCTGGGCTGAATCACTCAGTATGTCAGAAAATAATTTTTGAAAGATGGTATTCATCGATATGACTGCAAAAAATTGAGCAGTTCAAAAAATTGTTTCCTCTGATAATAATGGACCAAGGGAATCTTGTTGAAAGTTGAAAGTTGTCATGTTTAAATTGTTTGTTGTTTTCAAAGATTGTTGTTTTAAAAAATAAGATCAGAGATTTAGCTTAAGATAAGATATATAACGAAGAGTTTTCATTGTAGCAACCCAACAATTGTTTGCAAACTAACTGATTTATAATTAATACAATCACTAATTCTTTTTTATGTAATGCTCGAAAGGTAACTTATGAATTGATTTGATGAAGATTAATATCTCATCCGTGTAAATAGCTTTTCAATGACCACATTATAAGTGACCATTATTTTGAACATTGAAATGAGTATATGACAGGTTATCCTTTAAAGAAAGAAGTACGCTGTGTGTTAAAAAAATAAGGTGAATTTTAATTTTCCTCAAAAAATATTTATTTATTTATCAATTTCTATTTTGTTTCCTTCAAAGTAGTCCACCTCAGATATTACACTTGTGCGTTTTTTCCAATCCTCGAAGCAGTTCTGATATGCACTTTTTGGTATGCCCTTGAGCTCTCTCGGCGATTCGGTTTCCATCTCCTCAATCGTCGCAAAACTCCGTCCATTCATGGCTCTCTTCAATCTTGAGAACAGGAAAAAGTCGCAGGGGGGCAAATCTGGTGAATACGGTGGCTGAAGTTTAAGCATGATTACGATGTTGTGTTTAGCTAAAAAAATATGAACAAGCAATGACGAGTGAGCAGGAGCATTAACGTGATGTAAAAGCCATGAATTGTTTGTCCACAATAATGGATGTTTCTTCGTATTGCTTCTCGCAAGCGGCGCATAACTTCAAGATAATTCTCCTTTTCGACCGAACTACCATGTGGCAAGAACTCCTGATGCACTACGCCACGATAATCGACGAGAACACCTTGATATTTGATCGAACTTGGCGTGCTATTTTTGGTATTGGCGCTCCATAACTCTTCCATTGGGACGATTCGACTTTGGTTTCAACGTAATAACCACATATCCATGTTTCGTCACCAGTTGTGACCCTTTGAAGCAAATCTGGATGGTTGTTGACGTCATTCAAGATTTCATTTTATGAGGACAGAACACAAGCACTACAGGAAAATCCTTAAGTAACTCTGAAAGCGGTGCCTGTACGAAAGTGGAGACTTGAATCGCTGAAGATTAAATCCATTTGGAAAAACGTTGTCAGGAACTGTATTCCACATAAACGCAGTTCTCCAAATGAAAGAGTTTTTAAATGGTGGAGTTCATGGTGTACTGAGTTGAACTTCGAAACGATGAGCAGCCACAGTCCTTCGCTTATTTCTAATATGTACCGCTCTTGTTGGAATCAAATGTGTCTGACATATTGATAAATACGTTATTGCATTCATTTATTTTATTCATCGCTCTCTTCATCAACTCCAATAAAATTACCTTTTTTTATCAGTATTCAAAGAATACTACAAGTGTGCTATATGGCTGAATTCAGAATTTGATGCAGAATCTAAAAACAATGAAAAATCTGGGTTATCATTAGGAAAAATTGGCGTCGATGTCGCGACTAACGAATTATGCCTAGTGCAGGATCGTAAAATAGGACCACTTTCCGTGAAAGTATCTATAGAAGAGAGACAAATCTCCAACTTTTCTTCGATGTTCCAGACTATCAGAGTTGTAGCCTGAACGATGCTCATGCAAGTTTTTTTTTAGTTAAACTTCAGCAATTTTGGAACGATCTCCTCTGCCACACGCTTCTTGTCCAAAATTTCCGAAAACGTTGCATAACATGAGCCCATCGATATGCCCACATCCTCAGCAACGTCTCCATAACAATTTTCTTCAATTTCTCAATATTTTCATCAGGCAAGGGTCGTCATTCACATCTTCTCGACTTTCTGTGAAAAGCTCACACCACTTGTAAACATTTTTCTGACTCAGAAAATAATCACCGTATGCCACTGTTAACATTTCAGAAAAGTGAAACTTTGAACATATGTTCGAGACGGGAGTGTCAACATGAAGAATATCGAAAATCGTCAATTGAATGTATGTAGTCGGCGAAATTTGAACATTCACATTATTTTTTGAACAGTCTACGTATGCCATTGCGACTTTTCTGTAGACCTATAAAAGAAGTACAGTATGTAGTATTGTAGCTGCGGCCATCTTGGATTTACACTGATACTGATTCTATTAAATTGTATTGTCATCAAAATTGAATGTGTGTATCAAATTTCAGATCGATTTGTCAACAGGAAGAGGGTCAAACTTGAATTAATAAATATGACTCAAAACGAAAAAATAAACAGGGCGAGCTTAATGAAACCGTTAAAATTTTTTATTATAAGTACACGTAAACCGTCCTCTTGAATCAGTCTGTTCATTGCTGAAAACCGAATGGAAATCCGTTCGATAGTTTTTAAATGCATTGCGTTCAATCAGACAAACAGTCGCGGCGGTGGAAGATGTTTCATAATATGTAGTAATAGTAATACGTGATGTTATATTGAGATAATCTCTATAAATTGGATTTGTGTCTATAATCACTTCAATTTGTTTTCTAATTGAAAATTTATTTCGAGTGCTTTGATTCAGTGAATATATTCATTATCACCTGGGTAGAGTGTTATATGTGAGCTATAAATATCATTTCCCTTTTTCATTTCATCACAAGCCCAATCTAGGCATTTTCTGAAACAATGAACTTGTTTTTATGTTCCAGTTCCTTCCTGAGTTCATTAAAATCAGATAAAATACAAGTTATACTTTCAATCATGTTGTCAACATCGATGAAAATTAAAAATTAAAGTCATGCAACCTATCATGCCCTAAGAGTACTTCCTTTTATTGTGGATTTTCTCAACAATATGATTTCTTCATTGTTATATGGACAAATAGTGTTCTGAGGTCACTTAACCTATAATTTCATTCCGTATTACACGTGAAAAACAAAAATTATAGTCGAACAATAAATCTGAAGCTAATATGAGAATATTTTGACAACAATTTGTATTAATCACAGATTAGTATTCAGTAAACTTAAATTAAGGTGACGGTTTTGATAAATATGTTAGCTTCAAAGGAATCCAATCAAAGATTTATTTGTGTGTAATAACTTAATTCGATGAGCAAGCGATGACATTTCGAGTTCTAATTATGAAATCTCCGAACTATTTATTTCATTACCAGTGGATGTTTGTAACATAATAAATTTGGCATATAGAGTTAAGTGAAAGAACCCATTAGCGGTGAATTATCGTACGCAGCTTTCCAATTCAATTTGGAAAATGTATATTTCTAGTCGATCTAATAAGTGAATATAAATCCATCAGTTCGAATAGACGCAGATACTTGGCAATCATTCATAGATATATTCTCGTTCGTTCAGTAAACAGGATGTGGATAAAATGGTGTTGCCACGTATCATTTAATCAAGTAATTGGTATATACTTTTTAATAGGACGATGTACCATGTGTGGAGTTCAAAAGTAATCAGTGGAAATATCAAACACCCTTTTCAAGGTAAGTTAGGGAAAATTTTTCCAAACAGGACTTTCACTAATAATCAGTCTTTTTACATTTGTAAAAATTTCATGAAAAATATTAGAGTTGTACACTGATATGACTCCTTATTTCTTCAACAAAAGCTGGTTGACTTTTACCTTCAAATTTGGGATTCCATGAAAAATCTAAGGGTCTGGGATTAATAGATCTTGCAGACTTATTATGTTCCAGATCTCTGATACTTGAACAACAACTGAATTATTCATTCACGAACTACCAATGAATTCCAGCCCACACATAATTTTCAAGGATATCGTGAATTTCCACATGGAAAATATATTCACCAATATTATTGAGATACAAAATTGGAACCTGTGGCGTAAAACAAATACAAAGAAATGAAGAAAACTGTTGTCTTCATTTTCTAAAGATGAGAACTTGGTTGGTGAAACGCGTGTCGAGAACTCAATGGCGAGTTGATAATAGTGTTTCCAAATTGAATAATTCCAATGCAATTGAATGTGATCATTATTCAATGTTTCTGGCCTTCTGTTGAAAGATTAATATATCAGCTGCTATTTACGATTGTAAATCTGAGAAAAAGAGACAAACATTTCAACTACGAGGTAAACTTTGGTCTATCTACTAACATGTGAACGAGTTGGCACGGTTCTGATGCAATAAACTCATGCACTTTTAACTCAGCAAGTGGCACTAAATTCACGCTGATTTAGTAAACTGCATCGCGAGGCAAATTTTTCATTGATCCCATCAACGCTGATTCAATATTATAAAGTGATGGTGAATGAAAAATGTTTTTTCTGAAAGATAGTTAATGGTATCTTTTCCAGATAATAATGTGCAAAATAATATTTTTTTAATTTATGCGTGAACGTACAGCTAAGTGTCGCGAATTACCTCGATACATAAAGTTTGTAGCAGGTCATATGAATTTACAATATTATTCTAACACTATATTATGAACATTCACACATACATATACATATGGGTCGAGAAACAGTTGAAAAACAAAATAGTAAAACAATAATGAATATAGCACACAGAAATCATTTCAAAAAGAGGCTGATGATATCCTAAAACTTCAACAAGAATTATATCTCAAATATCAAGATTACCAATTACCAATCTTTTGAAAAACGAAATAGAAAAACAATATAAATATAAGTAGCACAAACAAATCATTTCACAAAGAAGCTGACAATATCGTAAAACTTCAACAACCATTATATCTTCAATACCAAGATCATGTTATGTTTTTTCCGTAAACCAGCTATCGCACCCCAACGAACGACAACCCTCAGAACTCGAAACTTTTGCGAGGTTTTACCTTTTAACGTGTGATTCCTAATACGGATTGGACGATAGTAAGTGAAAATCGAGCGTGCATCCTGGGGCTTGAACCATCGACTTACACATCGGTCGATTGACTAAGTGAACAAAGCACCCACGTCGAACCACCCTGCTACCGACCGACATTTCCTTCTTATATATTATAATTATATAATTATATACAACTATAATAATATCGAAATTGATTTTTTAAATACTCTTCTGCACTGTAGAATCATCTTGATTTAATATACAATAAAGGGACTGCTCCCTAATACCACACTCCCCAGAGAAAATTGAGAATGTAAGGTTGTGAGATGGGCATATTATAGGATACATCCTAGTCGTTTTAAAGTGTTCCTATACCAAAACTTATTGAATATTTGAGGGTCACTGCTTTTAGTGTTAGTGTTTAGTGCAGTTCTACTCATCAGTGGCCATATTGATCATTTTCATCCATAAGTGAAACATTGACGTATTTTGCTTTCCCTCGTCTCACCTAATGTAATTCAGAATCACTCAAAACCGAAGGTCCAGGACAGTCCTAACAATTTCGATTATTTATTCAGTTTCTTCAAGTATTTAAGGAATAGTATGAATTTTATGTCCCAATTTCAAATCCATGTATTTCAATAAATAATTTGATGAATCAGACTGAACATTTTAATCAAGAATAATCGAGTAATAACTTCAATCGGGACTATTGAATGTTAATCGTTCGAAACTATTAAACATTAATAGTGATTTGGTAGTTTCATACGGTAAGAGAGTAGTTTAATGAAACCAATAAGATTATCTAGATTGAAATGCTTGCTGAAATGATTAGTCTGGATTGAAGTCTTCGGCGAAAGTTAGCCTGAAAAAGTCCAAAGTCATGTGATTTGATGAGTTGGAAACTGTATATTGGCTTATCTTTATTATTTTAATATATAAGATGCCACCTTCGAAAATTTTAATATATTGGAAA
This sequence comes from Leptinotarsa defecta, assembly GCA_015342085.1. Taxonomy (NCBI): domain Eukaryota; kingdom Metazoa; phylum Arthropoda; class Insecta; order Coleoptera; family Chrysomelidae; genus Leptinotarsa; species Leptinotarsa defecta. The sequence goes on from WOGO01007566.1 coordinate 7,762, forward strand.
GCTCTACGAATTTATACCCTGTATAAGGAATATTCATAATTCAATGGAGTAGTAGAAAGCCTAAAACTTTCTTTCCCAAAAATTAATCACTCCTAAAAATATAACCCCTTCAATTCAGAAAAATAAGTATTCACAATTTGTTTGATTTCACTTAGTTGCTGAAATCCATTCTACATGTTTGGCTTTACTGATTTTCTAGATAGTTTCCAGTTGTTTGGTAAAGTATATACCATAGACTACACCTTTTAGTTGAAAATTGGGACTGATGATCTCCAAAACTCATTTTTGTTTTTTTTCGTGATTCATTATTATGATGATACCACGGATAGTCATCAAGGTGATGAATCGTGATCTATTATTATTGCTTTTGTGGATATTCTGAAATTTACTTCTTTCATTCCGTTTCCTGACTGATGGGTGGATGTTAGAAAATTAATTCTGAGAGACATCCAGTAGTATACATTAATCATTCTGAAATTTGTTCTATCAAAAACTGAGCAAAATGTCAGTGTAACCCCAATAATTTATATATTATATGGTTTTTTAAGAACTGTCTTCAATTTGGGAACCGCCATTTCTGTTATGTGATGATAACAATAGTTTTCTTTTACTCTCTTTTTTTACGGGTTGAAATTATTCTTGAATGGTCTGTCAAATCAGATTGTAACAAACTTCCTTCTAGAAATAACAACTTTTACAAATTCTGCTTGCATACATTCCAATATATTGATAATTATCTCATGACACTGTTTCCCTTAATACCTTATTTCTTACTTTTACTGGTAATCAAAGAGTTGCGGCTGACAACGAAATCATTGGATGCGACACCTTCCATTCGTTTCTGAGGTAGGAAACTTGGAATTTGGAACGAAAATATAGGTCCCTGCAATCGATATTTCTAATGAAGAAGCAAATGAAAACCGATTTCGATGTGACCAAAATTGAACTCAATCCAAGAATTTTGAATAGCTCTCTGTAAGTAGATTTTTTCATAGACTGTGAATTTTTTTATTACCGTTATAACATACATTTCTTTCAAAATGGTGAATCAGGAGCCAATTTATCCAATTTATGTATGGCATCATATATACCAAAAAAAAAATTATGAGGAAGTAAAGACGATTTCAGCTTAGGTTTCGAATAAAGATTTAAGAATTGAATATTTTCACCAATTCACGTACGTTTCATAAATTCTTTCAATGTCATCTTCAATTTGTTTCATCTCGAAAATGTTGATAAAAAGTGTTATTTTTTAAACACTATTATCAAAGTGTACCTCAGCCGTTCATTTTTCTATACCGGTGAAGAATTAAAGTTTCAAAGTTTCTTATTTCATCTAAATATGAAATAGGTACGCGAAAATAAAAAAATGTGACTTTTCAATGGCACATTAAAATGAATCGCATAGTATCTTTAACTTTTTTAGTGATAGAGATATATACAGTTACTTTCTACTACTACTTCCTATTAAGATTTTCGAAATAGATGAACTGATAAACCAATTGGTTACTTGTGTTATATCGTTGAAGAGATAATTTTATATTAAATCAATTTGGGCTTTTCCACCTTTCGCATTTTTAAAAACATAAAAATTGTAATGGAGAAACTTGTTCGGGGTGAACTAAAAAGTTTGCCCTCCCTTCATTACAATTCTCTATTTTTCAGAATGTGGAAGGCGACAAAATGCAAAAACGCCAATAAAAAACAGGTAATTTTATATTTTATCAAATGATGTGAATTGTGCCGTCCCCAGAATATGAAAGTTTGTATTCCGTACTTTTCAATTGAAACCAATCCTGGAATCATCTGATTGAAAGCATACCAATGCCTCTAACCCAATTTCCATCAAGTGTGTTAAAACTATCATCATCTCAGCATGTACTCCGCTCAGCCTTGAACTCGGTAGCGGCGTGGTGACTTCTTTCCCTTCTTTGTCAGCTGATGGTGATTTTTATTGAATCGCGATTGAAAAGAAATAACGCAGTAGGCCACTTCCTTGGTCGGCGGCTTCAGTCAAAGGATTCGATCATCGACCGTCATTTATTGGAATTATTAGTCAATTTTTATACCGTATTGAGTCCTAATAACTATTGGAATGAAATGTTTTGAACAAAAGAATGAGAAGGAAACTGAACGGAATTGTTTTATTGTTGTTTTGATTTAGATTCCACGGTGATGTTGATGTTGAATGTGTAATGGACTATGCATAGTTTGGTTTCATGATTACCCTATATTATCGATATTATTTTGTTTCAGTATGTTCAAACGGCTATGTCAATTTTAGAACATACGTTGGAAAAAATACTACTAGATTACTGTTGAGTTGATTTAGCTGAAACTTTAATAAACTATAGTTATAGTTTGAAAAACTATTTTTATGAACCTAAGATGAGCAAATATATAAAATTTTTCTGCTGCTTGAAAATCAGAAAAAAGCCAAACCAAAAATGCTGTTTTTCGTTTATTTTTGGATGTAATTGTTATTTCGTGTTATTTCGTCATTTCGTAATTGTTATCAAAAACTGGAAACGGAAAATGTCAATATAATAATAAATTTTCCTTAAAACGTTTCGTGTCAACATGGCCACCATCAACTTTTTCTTTTAAATACGGACCTGTCTTTTTTATTACAGACATTGATGACGAAATAAATTAACAATCCAAGGTTATATCACATTTCATATTTTTATAGCATTTCATTCGAAATAACGATCATCATCAGTGACAATAATTTTTAATTACGATCCTCTCGTTACGTGTTTTGTAAATTGTTTCGATTTCTTCAAAATATAATTGAGGCAACCCAATAAATTTGACAGGTAGGTACCTTAACACAATGAAAATTCGTCTTTTTTTGTTGTGGGAATTTTTCTAATGCCTTAATCCTTATTTCAAGGCTTATTTCTCCCTAATCAATTATAATTCGTAATATTTTTAAAATTGTCAATCCTGGAAGTAACGAAAATATCAGTTTTTGGTCAAAACTCGATTGTTGTATAATTTGGTATGATCAAAAAGCATCTCAATTCAAAATCAAATAGAAATTCTCATTTGGCAAGGAATATGTATGTTGAGCTATACCCGAATCGTCGTATTCCGAACATCCAAATTTAGAGTTTAGAAAGAAATTTGAGGAACTATGGTGCATTTGACAGAATAAAAATGTGTGGTTACTGGAAGTGTGAGGAATGGAATAAATGTTTTGAATAAGCAAATATTACCACATAAAAATGTACACACTGAAAACATATCAATTCAAAGAACTAAGATTATTAAGAAAAAAGGAAAGAAGAAAAAAAAAAAGGAAAGAAAAAAAAAAACACATCAA
>WOGO01007567.1:0-11088 GCA_015342085.1 Leptinotarsa defecta
AGCTCATCATGAACTGATTATTGACACTCTTTTGACCCATTTCGATGACGATAATGAAGATGTCCAAAACATGGTATATGGTAAGAGCTACATGGTTTTCCCCGATTTATATTCAACCTATAGATACATTTTTTAAAAAATTAATCACTGTATTCACATCTAGTTGAAGGGTAGTCTTTGTTGACTAGTAGGATACATAACATAAAATTATAAAGGAAGTATTAAGTAGAGCAATGTTTCTCAAAATGTGTCCCGCGGACTCCTGACGGTCTGCGAGTATTTGTATGGGGTCCGTAGTCTCATATCTGGACCTTTTGACAGTAATAAGAAGTGTCCGACCGAAACTGGTTTTTACGACCGAAACCGAATTTCGGCAACTTCCTTACAAGGATTATGTTTTGAGGGAAAAATAAAGAAAACGTTATTATCATCAGTCAGTCTTTATTTTTTTATCTTTAAATCACAACGTTATGCAGTCTTCGACATTTTCACTTATTAATAATCAACATAACAACCCCTTACTTGAGAAAAATTATTAATTGCACCATAAAAATACCTAAATTAGGTGAGGTGTTTATTTGAGTAGGTGTAGATTCTCCTTTTGAATATTAACAATGGTTTTTCAAAAATATTAAACATAAAATTATTTATTTAAAGTTGTTACCTGATATCACAATAGGTACTTAATATTTATGTAATAAACAAAGTAAATCACAAATTAAGTCACGACATGATTAGGCACGTGGACGCGGCAAAATATCTTCGTCGCTTGTATGAAATTCATCGCGCCGAACATGACCGATCACAGCGAAAGAACTCCCGAATGCTGTTTCGATTAAGGTCGTAGATTCGACGGGTGTGCCGCCGAAACTCGACCGAAACCGAACTTTCGGTCGGACACTTGTAATAAGTCAAGGCCACAGAAAGGCTCGTAATTGATACGATTATTTAGCACGGCGAACGTGCACCAGTGTGTGCATGAGTAGTGTTTTTTTGTTTTGTGTTGCATTGGACACAAGTAGGAATGATGAAAAAAGATATTACGTTTTTTGGATGATTGTAATAATGATAAGCTGACTCTGCTTTAGACTCTGCTTTAATGAAATACTTTCGACTTTAATGTGTAAACGTTGTGAGTTTTGTGACAAATACTTGGCTGTCGGTTTTACAAGTATCAATTTAAACGGCGAAGAAAGACCTAAGTGCGTCATATACTATTAAGTTTTTTCCAATGAGTTGATGAATCCCGTCAAATCTCGTTCATCGTTCATTTAGAAATAAAACATCAAAGCCTTCATGCGAAATTTAAAGCTTTTTTTGGTCCCTTGGGAGCTGTCTGACTTGTTCATTCAGTCCAAGTATCCATAAAACACTGCAGCCTCTTGTTCTTATTGCGTTTATTCTCCCATCTTCTCATGACACCCATTCCATCAGTCTCGTTTCCTATACTAGTTTGTACAGTGTTGGATGTCCGTCATATTCTTCTGGGCGTAATTTTGTACGTCCATATATTGCCTGCCTTCTGCGATTCAGTGCCTCACATTTGCATAAGTTAAGTAGAGTTGTTTGTATCCCTTCGTTGCATAATCCGTAGCTGAGGTCTCCGTTGTACAGCCCCATTTTATTCAGGTGTCCTCTAAGCGGACAATGACCGATTAGTTACCCTGTAATTATTCTGAGCCGATCCCTACTATATTGAAGTAGTACTTCGGTTCTTTTCTCGGACGGTTCCCTAATTAAGGTTCTACTGTGTTTGTTTTCAGGTGATTTTGTCCAGTACTCTGTGTGTTTCTTATTGGAACATGTCCATGTACCTGGTTACTGCAGTAACTAACGTTACTGCAGTTTCGTCCTATAAGGACATTTTCAAACTTATACAATAAACTCATTAATACATTCATAACCCATTCATACATCAGTCACTTTCTATTGCTCAGATCCAACACCACGGAATCAACGACATGAAAAATAACCTTCGACTATACCTTTCATTTTTGGTATTTTCAGTATTTTTAAGAAAATTTACATTTCCACTTTGACCTCAACACCTGGGTTTTTGGAAAGAGGGAGTTTAGAACTCATGTACTTCATGATAATTTTTCTCAAGGAATCACTAAAATGATATTCGTGTTCAAGAACACCCTATATTTCAAAAAAGCTGACAGACAAATCTTGTCACTTGTTCATTTGAAGAAATCCGGAAAGTAACAAATACTTCATGACCTCACGGATTTTATTTATTTAGAATCACACGTCCATGTCAGGAATCACACGTTAAAAGGTAAGACCTCGTTAGTCCTCAGCTCGTACAAGTTTCTCATTTTCTGAGAGTTGTCGTTCGTATGGGGGCGACAGCTGATTAACGGAAAAACAGATTTTTTTTAAACAGATAACGTTTTCTGATGTACGAACTCTGTACGTGTTCTTTCTGAGATATTACTGTAGGGGAGACCGGGGCACGTTGAAGTCCGGGGCAGGACAGGAACTAAGCTTGTGTGCATGAATAATAACCTTGTTCGAACCGACGCGACGCTTGACGACGGCGTCTATGCAGAATTTTTACGATGCTGAAACGAAAACTTGATTTTGCAAGTGTTTTATGCGGTTTTTGGTTCAAAAAATGACTTGTTGTAAGTACCTGGGTTGATGTTTCAATCCTAAGCTAATATTGATAATTCCAAGTACATTTCGCCAGTAACGATTGGGATTGGAATTGCTCCAACTTATCTGAATACATGCGGATCTGGGTACAATGATCGGGGCATAATGGGATACAATCTCGTTTTGCCCCGCCCTCAAGGTAAAAATAATATTTTCTGTGTACTTAACAAGATTCAAATATATTTTTGTGCTCTGCATTTTTTGTTTATTCTGTACTTTCATAACTGCTATACGTCTGTTAGTTTTTGTTTCAAGTTATTACCTAAGCAATTTAGATCGCATTGAAAGAATTCAAATATGAATGAAAGTATAAAGATGTTATTATTTTCACAAGTAAATGGGTCGCAACTAACAACGAAAAATAGAATAGTAAATGCTGATCTTAAAAAATGGGGTTTTTTCGAGCGTCAGCTGGAAGCCCGTTCCGAAGTCGACCTTAGAACACCGAGAAAGAAGCTTGTGATATTGTTGATGTCGACACTGATTCCAATAATGATTTTTACAAAAAACAATGAGATGAACTGGCGAAATATGTGAATTCTATGGACGCACGGCTCTTCAGTTGGACAGTTGGCTTGACTGGAAAAGAGCTTCGTGTAATTCCTTATCTCTTGGCTCAGCGAAATCACATAGATAACTAATTTGATGAAGAAACTGGTATGGCAGGAGAAGACGACGATGATAACTATGCTTGCATATAATGTGAGTACTTATATTCAAACTCAACCGGAGATTGGGCCATCTGCAGCGTGTGCCATGGTTGGATACAAAATGGTCACGAATTACCCACAAAGTGCCGGTGTAGATGAGAGAGAGAAAACGCACATATTTGTAAATGATGACCACCAGATAGAAGTGTGCACCCATTTTGCCCCATTTTACTTTGGCTATGGGGAAAAACCATAAATTTGCTTAGTTTACTATAATCATTATTTGCCAAAGAAGTTCTGTCAATTTGCATGCTATAACTTTCAAGTATAAGGGAAAAGAATTGAAGAATTTGATCAAAGTGTTCAATTTTCTTTAGTTTTGTCTTACCCCGGTCTCCCCTAACTAAATGGAGACCCCAGAAATGTTGAATTAATATCGAATGCATAGAAGTGGTTCAATGTTGACATTGTAAGTATCAACTAGATGAAGCAACCCGTTACATATTCCCTGCTTTTCTTATGAAATGGGAGCTCTTGAAAGGTTTCTTGAAGAGCTTACCGTTTTTCAAACTCGGCACTATTGATGCGCTTTGCGAAGATTATATCGAGAGTGAAAGGTATCGCATATTCCTTATGAAGTTTTCAATTTGAGAATGAAGTTGAGATTACCCTAAAACTGTGCTGTCAGTATTCGTCAAAATAAGAGTGGCAGAAACTCCATGATACGGAGTTACTCAACTTCTTATTGAAGTGGAGTTGAAGGTGTTCAAAATGCAATTAGTTGCATAAAGTGTTTGAAACAGAGTTCAATTTTCCTAGGAAAAGTAGACATTATATTTAAATGGTCAATGAGAGGCTGAAAAATAAATTTCTCTAATGATTACGAAAAATTTTAACATACAAATCTGTTTCTTACCTTTTTTACAAAATCACCACTGAATGAGCTCAAAAAAGAAATGTTCTGTTCAAAAATTATAGTTCGCACAAGATTAAACTTCTGGAAGTTGAATTTCGTGTGGACGTGAAAATGAATTTTTACATCATTAGTATTTGAAATTGCCTGTCAATAAGTACGCACATAGGAAGTCGTGGAAGAAAAACTCTTTATATTTTGATCAAATCTTAAAGTTTTTTTCGTAATTTCGACTCATTCTTGAAGCCACTGTCAATACCTTTTGTCCATTGCTTCTATATTTACTACAATTTTCTCCTTGCATTTCATCCACAGGAGCTCCTTCATTCCGAAAAAAAAAAATATTGAACACAGAAATGCAATTGTAACTTCTTTAGTCGTTTCCATGGTCGTTCGTTAGTGATTGAGTTTGATTTGTTCCTTGCCTCTTGTGTGAGATCTACGATTTTGTAGGTATATGTGAAAGATTACCGATATAATTTAAACAACTAATCTAGCAAATGCTGCGCAGAAAGTTGAATTTGAAACACCTGTACAATGTCTTCCATTCGAGAGATTCCTGGCAAGTAATTCCCCATATAAAAAAATTGATTTAATTTTTTCCGGGATAGTCACGACAAACCGGTTTTGATGTACTAGCCCTTCGTCATTGCCAGGAAGGCCATTTCAGTGGAACTAAACTGGTTTACCATTTTGATATGGATATCAAATGAAAAGGTGCACTGAAAATATGTTAGTTACTCCAAATCCAACATAGCAGACATGGGGACATTCCCTAGATGTATCATCTTGTGAAAATTGCGTCCAGTGAATGCCCCAAAGCTTCAGCTGTTGCACAATTCATGGATTGAAGTGTATCTAGTTTGAGAAAAACTTTCTGAAAATATGAAATTGGAAGGCTAGTCAAATAATAAACACTAAAACCGGATACTGGAATGAATGAAATACATTTTCAATTAGAGATAATAAAACAAATTTGAAAAAAACGCAAAATGAACTATTTTCTTGATAAACTTTTTAAAATAATTGAATTTGTTAACTTTCAAAACAATTGTGATACTTTCATTTGACTACTATTTTCATTATATTCCATTCCAAAGTTAAAGAAACGTGAATGTCATCAACTGCAGCTTTCATTTTTTATGAACTAGACAGGTTAAATTCCTTCAACTTTGCAGGCAATAGTTAGGTAATAGAGTGAAAGGATTTACGAATGCAAAAATATATGCAATGATATGCAAGAAACAAAACTTCTTATCGCGGTGTAATTCATAAACACTTTACAATTCAGAATGTTTATTATAAAATATACTGAAATCGTGTCTATCAAGGTTTCAAATCTCTTACTATTTTCAAAAAGTTCAAATGCCAATTTTGATCAAAGACATTCATAATTTGAAACACCTTTTATCAAACCGATATTCATGTAATTCAGACATTTTGAACATCAATATCAATTTCCCCACATCAGTTTCAATTACAGCTGAAAGAAAATTCATTGAATCTGAAATATTTCATAAGAATAATTTCATTTTGTAACGTTAAAATGGAAATTGATTGGTAGAACTCAGGGAGGAATAAAAAGCTCATTCTAAATAAAAATTATGCCATGCATTCGAAAATTAAAAAAGTTCGCCCAACGTGGGGCTCGAACCCACGACCCTGAGATTAAGAGTCTCATGCTCTACCGACTGAGCTAGCCGGGCTTATAAGAAAACCTTGTGGCAGAGTCTATATGAATGAATTTTTTTTTAACATTTTTTTTTGTGGAAAAATTTTTATTGGGTGTTTCACCTGCCACAATCTGACAAATAAAAAAAATTAATCAATAGAGAATCTGCTTACTCCAAATAGTTACTGCTTAATTTTAACCACTGACTTGTGTCCAAACAAATACGTAGGTATACCAAATAGTACACCTACCTATTTCTACATTTTCTAATTGAAACGTTGCCCATGAGAGTTTTTTTGGGTTTTTATAACGGTAAAGGATTATTTTCTGAAACGTCAACTATCTAAAGAAAGCACGGTATACAAATTCAATTTTATCCAATTAATTTGTAGGCAAAATTTACTGACTAATTGGACTCCGTTGTTTAATATCAATAATATCAAATGCTTTCATTGAAAGCATAGTACAAGAGATACTAGCCTAACCTAACTTTTTGGAAGGAACTTTTCAATATACCTTTGATGTAACACTTCAGCAGATGCTCTATTATGTATTCATTTTTCAGATTGTGTGGAAGGTTAAACACAAAAGAGTGAGTGTTTAACTTCTGATAGCATATCAGACCGACCGAAAGGTGAAAACAAGGGAAAAACTAGCCAAAACTATTATCGAATCCGTTACACATAATTACACTCACAATGAAGTTCAATAATGCAAAACAATGACATAAAAATAACTTTTTAAACGCATAATTTTATACTTGTGATGCACTGTTTGAAACCTTTGATAGGTATAATGAATATTACTGGAGTGTTATCCCAACAACAAACCGTTACTGGTCCTGAGCAAGAGGCACAAGAAACATATCTTTTCAGGTGGCGTTTTAAAACATCCCCAAGCTGACTGTCGACTCGATTCAAAGTATACATATTGGGTGTATTGATTGCTGGAGCCACTAATTTTAAACTATTTACCATTTACTATCTACACCATTCTTTTCATTATGGCGATAGTTGACCTAATGTATCCCTACTACTTATCCCGGCATCATTCATTTCCCGCACGAGAAAAACTATCATTCACACAGATTTTACAAACTGATAGTCATATCTATAAGCTAACTATGAACAACCAGGTTCATAGTTCATTCTGACCTACCACTATTCATGATGGTATCCAAGCAGCAACCCTGAGTTGATTAAAAGTTCAATTAACGGAATTTGATTAGAAACGGGAAAACTGAAAAGTTTATACCTGTATTTCATTCCAATAATCGGTGTTTCATTGGAATTAGCTATACTATAAACTTTTTCCTCGTTGAGTTATACGTTTTTACAGAAATTTTATATATGATGCGTTTTTGTAAAACTGCTTGGTGAAAATCTTATAATAAAGTGTTTTTTGAATGCGTTAAAATTTTATATGAAAGAAAACAACATTGTCAATACATACATCAAACTTTTAATAGATCGATAACAATTCGGTTTTTAATAACGATTGTTTGAGAAACATTAATGCGTTTATTGGAAATATCATATTGTACCGTTTCTCATCGTACAGTATTGACTAGTTCCACGTTTAATATACGTCCTAAAGCTCCATTAAGGTTCAGCACCACTGACCTCTAATATATACTCCATTACCTTTTCCTAACAAGTTGTGAATTCGACCAATTATAATCAGTCAAAATGAACAATCAAACGAATGTAATGTAGGTATAAACCAGAAGTGATTGATATTGAGATTCTTGTTGGTGACGGTATATAATTAAAATAAAAATCGAATATTTTTGCATACCCTATGAAAATCATTCGAGGAGAATATTAGATAGAAATAAGTAAGCTGGAAGGGAACCGTTTAGCTATAAAAGCATTATGGGTATGCGAAACGTATGGCCTTACGATGAAAATTCCACAAAAGGCGGGAAAATGAAATGATATTCGTTCATAAACCGTCCCCAGACGAAATTTGTCTGCGGAATGACTTTTAAGATTTCTCTCACTTCCAGTTTTTATTGCCATCTTATTCATGAGCATTTTTGAGAATCTCTCTAGCGTGTTGAAAAATGCATGGTTCATCAACACAATATTTTTGTTAAAATTGTTTTCAGCCCATTGCACTGAATATTTTCGCTGGAAATCACTCGCATATTTTTCACAACAACTGAATTAGAGGCGACAAAACTGGTTTTGTAGGCAATTCAATTCACAAACAATTAACCATGGAATACTTTTATTTTCTTTTCGGAAAAAATTATATTCAACAACGCATAGCTTTCGAAACATAATGAGAATTTGAAAATGGTCGCAACGAAAAGGACCTGCAGAAATCTGAAAGTTCACAACAAATTTCAAACCACTTAAAATAGGAGTGTTTCTTCAAACCAATGTGAAAGTGACTTAGAATTTGAATGAAATGATTGATAAAGCAGAAATGATTTATTAGAAAAGTTGAATGAACGTGAAATAATTCTAAATATTTTTTCGTTTTCGGTACGAAAGTCACAAATAAGGAATCTGATTTTAAGTCACTACCAGAGTTGCCTTAGTTGATACAGTCCCAATTCTTACAAATATTTCATTCATTTCAATTTCCGATGTTTATGTGACTTTTTTCGCTTTTTAACTCAGTACTTATAATAAAACAAATGGGAATCTTTCGGTGACATAAAGTCGTAATGTTATGAGTGCAAATTGATGCTTCGTCTGGTAACGTTATTCAAAAATGTGTTGACGAGGTAATAAGACAGGTGTCTTATTTCGAAACTGTCAAGTACGCCATGTAAGTTGAATTTCACGTAGTAACTTCTTCATACTGACCTGAATTGGAAAATCTTCTTATATTTCGGTATTCATATGAAAGTAGTTGTTTCAAAACTATTTTTTCATTCAATATTCATGTGAACGTAGTTGTTACCTCCAGTTTCTAAAGGTAACTTCTATGTATGATCTACACATATTTGTGAAGAACTCATTCTAAACTCAATTGCTTTCTCCTTTATTCGGAGTTTCTCCCACATTTTTGTTTGAGAAGAAGACGTAGAAAACCAGAAACAAAAATTTCGAAAAAATAATCTCCCTAAAATATATACCCTCTTTCATTTAAAATCTATGATGATATTTCAAATCAACAAAATGGAAGAATAAAGGAATCAATTGAAATAAAGAAGAAGTTAAATTTCATAAAAACTCAAAAAAGAAATTCTGTACGATCCCAGACGCTGAACTCTACGTAACCGCAACAACCTCATCGCCCTAGGGAGGATTATATAAATCGGATCGTAGCTTCACCTGTAGTACAGGTGAAGCTATTCCTGTATTCTTCGTATATAACACAAATTTCTACTGCAGTCTTGACCGAAGAATCGTCGTATTTTATCCAGCAGTTGTAGCTGACGTGGAAGGCATCGGTCACGTGTGGTCACAATGTCGGTCACAATGTTGGCATTTTTGCCTTCGTGGTGAACGGCGGAGAATAGCTTTTACTGCTCCTCTGTTGGAGACTGTATTTCCGAAGATACCATTGTCCAATCAATATTTCTACAGCCTTGATAATCTGTATGCAACCAATGTGGGTGTATTCGAAAAACTTCAGAAGCGATATGAGGATATCGGGAAGTTTGCAAAGCATCATTTGCTCCCACTCTTAGACTTTCTCCGTTAGGTTTCGACGAAGTCAGCCCTTCTGTTCTTGGAGACGAGTACCTTGAGCGCTTCTCTGACAGTCTCTACTTTCTCAATGTTGAGTGGCAGGGTGAGCAAAGGCTGGATATTCTCAGTAATTTGGTCCCCATTACTACGGAAGCTCGACCTTAGTTGCCCCCGGAAGATGTCACTTATCGGTGTACTGGTGAAGACGATATTTTCGGTTGGATTTCTTATATTTTCCGATTTCATTACGTTCCATTCATTATGTGAATCATAGCTGAAAGAGTCAACGGGAGGTTTTTCATTTCCAGTGTAAAATTTAACCAACTCCTTTAGTTCAAACATTTCATCATTGAGTCCTTTCAAAAAGAAAACTTAGAAACTCTTTCCCATCTTGTTGTCTACCCTCCAGTCATTCCTCATGTTATGCAACATTTTATGAATCTACGTTGGACCGAATACGATGCCAGTGTTGATTAAAACTTCTTGGTCATTCCTGGAATTTTTTATCCACTCTCCCGTCTTTCGTCCTAATGTAGGAAGATAAGTAAACAAAGTGTTGCACAAAACGATGCATTCAAAATATAATGTCGTTCTTCCCCAATTTTACAAGGTAAAAAAATTCAAATCGAAATCTTTTAAGGAAGAAAAGAGAATTGGAACTTTCTATGTTGTTAACCACTTTTATTTGTAACTAACGTTACTGCAGTTTCGTCCAATAAGGACATTTTCAAACTTTACATTAAAACAATTCTCTTTTCTTCATTATGATACCCTACCACGTAATAGGTTAGGTTAGGTCCAAAGTGAGTTGGTCTATTCGACCCTCCACCGCAACTCGCAAGGATTTATTGTGACTCACACCTATTCACTCTCGGCCAAATAAATCCAGCTTCTCAAATAAACCGATTAGTTTGTATGTGAGTGGTCTTTCAGGTCAGATGGTGAGAGTACGGCCCTGCCGAACTCTAAAAACCTGATTCGGTCTCCAGCAGGGCAGGCACAAAGTATATGCTCTGCTGTTTCATTGCTAATGAGGTAGTCGGATAGTCAAGGTGCGAGATTTCCACCTTAATACCCGCGTAACCTTCTCATATAAGGGTTTTTGCACGTCAGGTACACCTGACGATGCCTTAGATTCAACAGTGCAGGGCTTTTTTGCCTCTGGTTTGGGTGAATCATCACTTGAGCACAAACGTTTGCTAACCTGCTCATGGGGGGGGGGAGTGTGTTCCCCCACCTAAGACAGATTCTGCATACGACGCCTAAGACTTTGGTGCAACGCGGTTTTATAAGGTACCCCGCTCTTGAGGAGACGACTCAGTCGTTTCCTGGTTGCACCACCAAACCTTTTTTTTAAGGTTCGGTTGTTGGATAAGGAGTTGTGGAGTTGAAAAGCTCTCGCTCCTGAACTAAATTTACAGGGAGGTCAGTTGAAGTCGTAAACTCGACACGACATCCATCTCCTCTGTAGACTCGCTTCCGAACTGAATTTACAGGGAAGTCAGTTGAAGTAGTAAACTCGACATCCATCTCCTTATCTAA
>WOGO01007568.1:0-11087 GCA_015342085.1 Leptinotarsa defecta
AATTTCAAATAATATAAAGTTAATAAACCACCTTATATCTCAAGTGTACATTTATTGCACTCCTAAGTCCCAAGGGGTCATTAACAAACCACCTCAAAACTCAAAAACCGAAGAAATAGCATTGTTTAAAGTATTTTTCTGAGTCATTTCTGACGTTCCTTGAACTGAAAATGTTATCAGAATAACCAATTTTGGAAAAAATAGTTCTGGGCCTTAATGGGTTAATGGATAGAAAACAGAGACTTGGAACAATTATTTGAGATGTTCTGGGATCGTACTGATCCTTCTAAATTATTCCTAAATATTCTATCACAACCCATAATATTACGGGATATTTTGAATTATTGTGGAAGGCTGTGGAAAGGCTCTCAAATCCTTTAGAATTTTCTGTGGAACTTTCAGCCCTCAGATCTTCAAAAGCACAACTTCTGGGCTTCAAAGGGAACACTTTCCATGGATAGGGGGCAGAGAACTACCACATTGATTTGGGGTGTTCCGGGATGTTACTGATCCTTTCATTTCATAACATTCCATGATGTTACAGAATGTTTAGAAAAATATGGGATATTGTAGAAAGGCTCCTCAATCCTCTCGATTTTCTGGGGAACTTTCAGACCTCAGATCTTCAAAAGCACAAGTTTTGGGATCAAACGAGAACCCTTTTCAGGAATGAGGAACGAGATGTTATAGAATACTCTGGAATGTGGTGGGATGTTCTGGAAGAATCTCAAAAAAAAACCAATTTTCTGGACTGTCCTAGAACTTGCAAGAGGGCGACGGAGCATTCAACCCTCATAGTCAATATGGAGTTAGAAATAAAACAAAATTGCTGCACTCGTCTACGATTCTACTTCAGCATTATGTGATCATGACAAATGAAAACATTTGAACTGACGTCATGTACAGTACATTTCCAGTGATATATCTTTTCAAACGATTGCTAATTTTATATTACTTTTGATGAATTCAACCTATCCTGGATCACAAAATCGCTAGAAAATTAATTTCATTGAAGATGACATCAACTACTGTAATTGAAAATGATGCAACGTTTTATTCTACAATATACTTCTATTAGTAAGCAACATTTTAATGATGACTCAGTTTTCGCAGTTGAGGAAACTTATATGAGAACGATTCAGTTGTTGTAACTATTGCAGCTCCTCCTCCTTCGTTGGTTTTTGAGGCATCCGTGTAGATTTATTTGTAATCAGGATAGTTAGAAATTATTCGGTTGAATTCATTTCTGATGATCTGGCTATTGGTATTGTGTTTGTCTTATTGAGTTAGGCCCGTGTCACAGTTGGCAGTTTGACAGTCCAAGAAAAAAGTGATTTGAATTTGATAGGAAACGTTTACGGTTGGGTAAATAAATTGTCACAGATTATCTGGTGGAAAGGTTTATAGATATGATGTGAAACCGTGGCTTGACGAAACAAAGAACCGAAAACATCAAGTGCTCATCAATCGGCTTCGCTTAGGTCATACCAATCTCACGCACAGTTATCTGTTTAGCAAAATTATGAACGTGTACTACTCGCTAATAACCACTAGGATAATGCGAGTATCCTTAAATGAAAAAAAAGTTTTCGCAGTAATTGTTGAAATATTCAGTTAGTAGAGAAATATTCTCATTCTCTGAAGAAAGCTTCTTCCTTTCAAAAAATATTACACTTCGCGTAAAACCCAAACCATGTTCTACAAACAACAAAATTGCTTCGTGAATTATTCCAATATACCCTCGGCAGCAGCTTTCGAGTATATTTTCAGCATGATTTCATTGTTGGAACACATCGAAAAGCCACGTTGAATAATTCATTGGAGAAAATCTTGTCCAATTCGAGAAATTGATGCCACTTTGTTGTCGATTCACACACGTTCGCTTGCTGGGAATCGTGTTGTTTTTGTCTCTGCCCAATGTGATTTCAATTATTGACATATGCGACTACGATAATCTCACATGAAATATGTTTGTTCATACGATAGGACAGTTGTGACTTTCCATTGGACAAAACTTTATCAATCAGTAAATGAATGGTGACGAAACATCTCTGAAAACAAACTTTTATTTAGATGCTATGAAAAAAGAAAGTGAAAAATTTCAGAATTTCGTTTATCATTTGCTTGCTTTCCCGATATCTGCCATCTTCCTTTTTTCCAAATGTAGAGTAACTTAATCACACCAAAAATAGTTGTTGGGGGTTTCAAAACATAATTTTGATATGGCATCAGCATCTTTAATTTTTTTGACTGACCTCCATATCGAAACTTCTCAAAAATATTTGCCATCTTGCCAATTCATCTCTCAGATATCCAGTGGATAAAAGTTGGTGATCGGTATGCACTTTGATATTCCGTCCTTCTAGATAGGTGCGAATATCTTACACTGCTTTCACCACCGCCAAAGACTCCTTCTCTGAATAATTCATACAATATTTTGGAAAAGTATAAGACTAATATTTGTATATTCTTCATTGGTTTTTTTTTAATCTTTCTGACAGGTAAATGTTCCACAATCATAATATGAAGCACCTGTTGATAATTCATATTTCAAATGAGGATCTGGGATTCTCAAAATCGGTTCTGATGTTATAATTTCTCTCAAGTTTCTCAAATAAATCTGGATATTCTTCAATTATTTCAAAGGATGTGTACTTTTGCGATGAAAAAATTGTAATCACTGGATGCCATAAGGTTTCTTCATATGTTTCACCTTTTCAGTGATTTCAGTGATCTTCTTCGATCGATTTATCCATCAAAAAACTCACTTGTAAATGAAAAGACTATTGAAGATCATTTCAAAGTTAACTTCATAAAATTTCCTTAGAATTCCTGAGAAATATCTTTATTTTTTGCTACTATATTTCCGCCCAATAAATCACCAAGAACCTTCTGAATTACTATGAGGAATGTTGCACTTGAATTCTCCCATCCGAATGGTAACCTGAGAAATTAATGATGCTCCTTTTCCGTTACAAATGCTGTAAACTTTCTGCTGTTTTCTGTAATGCTGTAATCTGTTATCCACAATCCCTATTTCAAAAATATTTTACAAAAATATTCACAGCCACCAAATTTTTCAATTTAATCATTATTCTCTGGAAATGAAAAAAGATCTAATTCAGTTTCATTATTATAAACTACATTATCATAAACTACACCTTGTGATCTCCACGAACTTTATCTTTAAAAATGATCTTGACATGTTACTTTTTCGCACGATACACTATCTATAATTTCCATCCTTCTTCGTTTCATTAACACAACGTAAGGCATATGGTGAAGTCGATTTTATAATAACGCAGTTCTCCAACTGGAAGAGTTCTTGAGCAGGTGGAGTTCAGGATGTACGAAACGATGAGCAGCTACAGTCCGTCGCATATTTCTGATGTGTTCCACTCTACGTGTGCCAATTCACTTGAACACTTCTCGTGGAAGTATCTAAAAAATATAGACAAATCTCCAACCGTTCTTCGATGTTCCAGACTATCAAGTTCCCTAGTGATGTTTGTATCTCCAATCAGGCAAATGGCTATTTTCTAGATGCTACAGATATGCTGAGGGGCGTTTCCCATATATGAGAACAACACTCCAAAGAATGTTTGATTTGAACATCAAAAGTTGCTGAGGTGTACCCAGTTTACTGGTTCGGAAGAGTGTTCAAAGCTTCTGAGAAGCAGCCTTTGAAATTCAAGCGATATAATTGTGCAAAGATTAAGATATGCAACCCCCTGTTGATAAGGAATATGAGTATCTGCAGCTGATGTCCTGGAATCCGGTCATTTTCAGACTTACCCAATAAACTCTCTTTCCTTCAATATATTGGATTCTTTCTCTTGAAGATGATAATTTGGTGATCGAAATACCTGTCGAGGTGTTGAATATAACGGTTTGCCGTTGGGATAGAGTTTTAGGACTATTCATCACTGCACCAAAGGTTCCAAACAGTGCATCACAAAAAATAGTTTGAAATCAACAGAAAATTGCTTTGCACTTAGAAACAAATTTAAAGTTCATGCATATATTCCATTATAATTTTCAATGAAATATTCCAGCAACTTCATTTCCACCGGCTACGGATTTCAAAAGACAACAATGAAGTCACCCAGAAAGCTGCAAGAAATAAATGAAAAGATATGCAATTTCCTGTAAACAAAAGAATATTCAGAGAACAAACAGAGAAATTTTTCAGTTGAAAAGACCGTGTACTTTTGTTGGCGAGAAGTGTATTTAGAACTGGAATTTCCGCAGATTATTTCAATATAACGGGAAAACATAATATCAAATGAAATGGAGAGTTGGAATTTCAAAAATGTCCACATATGAGAAGTGGACTAGATATTCCTTAGACTCAGACGAAGGCTAGCAAAAATAACTGAAATTTTCCTTTCAAATACAAAAATATCGATGGTTACGAACGTCATCAAATGAGACTCAACCAATAAATTCCTATTATAAGTTTGTAATGATGTCTTGATGTACCTATTATTCACCTGATTTCTATTTATATTACGTTGTTTCGATAGTTCTGTCCGTTTCAATGTCATGGGTTTTTGTAGCTCCATATCTCGAAGATGAGCCTAAAACTTACTTATTGAGGAATGAATTAACCTACATCCAGTTGCTATCGATTTGGCGTCCGATCAAATTGCCTTATAAACGAGAAGTGCCAAAGGGTACCCCATACAATTCAGAACATTTCAGGTCTGGTTATTGCTGCTTCAATTAAATAAATGCTGAAATGTATACCATTGAATTCGGAACATAAATACGCACATACCTGTCAAAATATTTCCCCCTGTTCCGATACAATTTAGAACGGAACGATATGGTCTGAATTCTATTTCAGTTGTAGGGTTTCCAAACCTCATTTGAAAAATTCCCGGTCAGCAATTTTCGAAGAACACATTGAGCCTTTGTTCTAACTGAAACTTCACTGATTTATTATTAGGCCAGGAAATTATATTTAGGAGTATAATTGAAATTGCAGCGACAGGTGCAATGTTGTTATACATTATTTTGTTCGACACAGATAGACTATCTAGAAACTACAAACGAAAAATCGGAAACAGCTTGACAGTAATGAAATATACTTTCTGAAGTGACTAATAGCCATAATATCCAGGTGATATACAATTCTTTTCTCACAGATATTAGGCATACACGAGAATGCTATTCAGTCGAATATAACTACAATAACTCGATATTCCGCCTAAAACATGAGATACTTACAATACGGATGAATTTAGGAGAAGAAATACTTTTTGAATGAACGGGGCAGGGTAAGCAAAAACCACAAAATAGAGTTTGAAAAACAACACAAAACTAGATGTTCAGCAGCCCCACGCTTTTACCAGGTACCAGACGAGGAAATTACCGGACGAGGAAGCAGAAGAAATCAAAATTGTGACATCAAATATGCTGAGCAAAGCACGACCTTCAAAATGCAATATCCCGAAAAGAGAGATTGCAGCCTTGAAAAGATCAAACTCTGTTGAGGGTATCACGAATCTTCCAGGGGACAAAGGAAGTGCCACAGTGCTTCTGAAGACGGAATAATACAACAGCGGAATTGAAAAACTACTAGACCCTCTAAACTACCATAAACTTGGACAATACCCAACACAATTGAGATTGAGGAATGTGAACAACCTTATTGAATATTTCACACTATTGGAAACCTTTCCGAGATCATTCTCAGAATTGGAGCCATACCACCCAGGTTCTACAGTCTTCCTGAAGTACACAAAACTAACATGCCACTGAGACCAATAGTCAGTACCCCAGGCTCACCGACCTACTACCTGACAAAGCATCTAGCCTCGCTCCTCCAGCCTCTTGTGGGAAAGACAAACTTTTACGTCGAAGATTTGACAGACTTTGTTGCTTGAATTAGGGACTCAACTCTGTAGCCGACAGATATTCTAGTCAGCTTCGATTTTGGTCCTTGTTTACCAACGTCCCACTCTGAGGGAGCTAGCCTACTCCCGGAAAGTTTAGATGACTGATGATAGGAAAACACTTAGTCCAGTGGAAGCCAATTACTTCATGACATGTTTTGAAGAGGAAGCAATCGATGCCTTTCAGTTAAAACCGACCTACATTACGTGGATGACACGTTAGTTATATGGAAACATCGAAGGTTCGCTCTAAACCTTCTCCTAGACCACTTGAACGCTCAATACCCCAGCAGCAAGTTCACCATGGAGACAGAACAGGACCGGTTTCATGTTCGGTACGAGAACAAATTTGATGTTTCTTTTTCAAAATTTCTGTGTTGTCCGTCTAGAAATTTCAGAAGCACTTAGCCTCTGAATAGTACAATAGTAGATTTCATTGAGCCCCTTCTCATAGGTCAGTTTTGTTATGATATTCAGGACTATTACGGACTGGAATGACTTAGTCCTATGCATAACTGAGTAACTTTGTATCCATTACGCTTCAGAATACATACTAGCTCTTCCAATACGAGGTTCCATAACAGTGGGGACAATTCCCCCTGAGGACAACCCCTGGATGATTGATTCTAGGCACTCTTCATCAGATGCGACCTAGAAATCAGCCTAAGGAAGCATATTCTGCTCTACTCCTGACCCGGCATAAAGACGGTTCCGAAAGTATACCTGATATATATGTATATAGATATCTATGCAGTGATTGGGTAGCCAGTCCTATGTTCCTAATACGTGTGTCAAGCAAATCTCTCTGAGGATCAAACAATTTTTTCGAATAGGAAGTCCCGTCCCTTTCGCAACATTATTGTTTGCATGCCATCTGGACCTGGCGACTCATGAGAATAGAATGAGTTCATGGCCCAATTCTTTTTCTCCTAATGAAACACCGTTTTTGCCTGGATGCTCCTTTAAGGGCCTTCAGATCTGAATTTGTATCAATCCCAGATACCTGATTTCCTTTTCATTACTATGGTTTTTCTTTTTGGTTGTCTCATTTATGCCATATCGTCATTGCACCAGGTAACATTTCAGTTTGGTGCCTGGTGAATGAGATTCTCAGTTGTCGATCTGCTGCTGACTGTAAGCCTGTAGAATTTTTCATTACAGAAGTTATTCGGTCTGAATTAGTTTCCAGGTCTGTTTATAGGCTTGTTTTTGGGGGGTTTTGATAAGATATCATGAAGGTGTGAGACCGTCCATTTACAAAATTTATATGCTGACGATCTGAACAACTTTTTGCAGCAAACACATTCCTTTTCTCAACATATTCTCTCAATGTTGAGTTTTTCGATCACTTCCTGAACTACTCAAAAATGTGTTTTTTCAAATCTCAAATGAAGAGTTACTCGAAAGTTGGCACAAACCAAATCAATTATTTTTGATTGACTGTGTTATGGTGAGTTTTGAACTCGGAAAAACAACTGAAATTTGCAATCCTATTCCGAGGGCATTGAACGGTAATATACAAGTTACCAGTGTCAGTTCAATATAGCTTCACATTAATTTCATCAATATTGATTTTCAATTTTCAAATTCGAACTGGAAATAATGTTTCACAATAAAACTCTCACTGACAAAATGGTCAAGGTTTTCGCAGTCACTTTTTTTTGGGTGTAAAAGCCGTCGGTTTTTGAAATTCCTTTCTAACGTTTCGCTGACGCAGTGGCCGGCTTCTTCAGTGCTTAATACAGCCTGAGCTAATATCTCCGATAACTGGATATTACGGCTGCGTAAAGCGTATTCATGTTGACTCAAACTGTGTACGTAATATACATATATAACATTTTGGCACACATGCTAGACGGTCAAATGGTGTATCATTGGATCCGTCTGTTGAATAGAATATGAAAGCAGGTTTATCATCGCCAACTTGACTTCTTATAAATAGTTTTAGGCACGCGGTTGGATTTTCGGTATTTTCCTAGTTGACTGTTCTCACATATCTCTTTTTGAGACACGACAATTTGTTTAATTCTCAGTGAACTAAAAGCTGGATTGCAGAAATTAGCAGTGATCATTATGAAAATTCAAAAAATGTTGAAACAACATGAATATTTGATGAAAGTAAAGGTGTATGTCCTTTACTCGGGGGATCTCGATGGGGATCTCGTAAACAATAAGAGATAGAGCATCGGTTGAATTGTAACAAAGTTGCGTATTTCAGAGACCTATTCAATGATGAAAAAAAAATCGAATATAGCTCTTTTGGTTGTGGAGATATACAGGAAAAACTAAAAAATCCTAAATTATTTTTTTGCCTGTATCTTTTTTATTCGCAGACATATTGAAAATCTGTCCATATTTTGCTATTGGAACCTGATGTGGGCTACCAGAATATGTCCATGAATATTTTATATAGGGTGTCATCTGACTTGGGTCACCCCCATCTTTGAATATTTAAATACGGACCTATATTTTTTGTTGTGGTTTTTGGATTGTCGACTTTTACTTTATACTAAGAAATTGAATTTTTTTTATATTTCGGGATTTTTCGGTAATATTTTATTATAATTAGGTGAATTATTCCCTTTTGAATTACGGCCCTGGAAATT
Organism: Leptinotarsa defecta; assembly: GCA_015342085.1. Lineage (NCBI taxonomy): Eukaryota > Metazoa > Arthropoda > Insecta > Coleoptera > Chrysomelidae > Leptinotarsa > Leptinotarsa defecta. The sequence continues at coordinate 8,507 of WOGO01007568.1, forward strand.
GGTTGACTGAGTTACATAAAAACACAATAGCAACTTTCACGTCTCCATATGTACCGTAGAGTTTTTTTTTCCATTTTTAAGAACCTACCTATTCATATTCTTTCTCATTTTCATTGCTCTGACTGTTTTCTACAATGAACTTCGAATAAGAAAACCTTTTATGATTATCTGAAACATATCTACAACAAAAATATATTATATGTGTTTTATTAAGCAGAAAAGGAAATGGTAACAATAATAAAATCCGAAACGAACACTATAATTGTAATGAAAATTGAAATGAAGTAATTTATATACACAAAAAAATTTAATGACACAATGAATGTTCGAAAAATTTTTGAACTCGTTTTTTCATATAATTTATTGCCTTCAATACACTTCTTTGCTGCATTGTTGCTAAAACATTCAAAATCCTCAATCTCGAGTCTTACACATTTTCTCACTCTGCCTGCCTAAATCCTATTTTTCAGTGTCCCCCATAGCGAATAATAGACCAATAAAATGGTTTGCAAGATCACCAGATCTTGATATTTTCGATTATTTTCTATGGGTGTCATTGAAAAATAGGATTTACGCTGGCAGAGAGAAATGAAATATGGAAGACTTGAAAAACAGGATTTTGAATGCTTTCGCAATGCAGCAAAGAAGTGTATTGAGGGTATTAAATAATATGGAAAAACGAGTTCAAACATGTCTCGAAATGGAAGGACTCCAATTCGAACATGTATTGTGCCATTATCTTTTTTTGTGTATATGAATTACCCCATTTAAATTTTCATTACAATTATATAATCTATTCATTGTAGATATGTAGATATATGTGTAGAAGGTTTTCTCATTCGATGTTCATTGTAGAAAACGGCCAGAGCAATGGAAATGTGAAAAAATATGAATAGGTACCTGAAGATGAAAAAAAAACTCTACGGTACATAAGGGAGACGTGAAACTTGCTATTGTTTTTCTATTCAACTCAGTCAAGCAATTTCCAGGGCCCTAATTTCAAAGGGAATAATTCACCCAATTATAATAAAATAATAATACCGAAACATCCCGAAATATAAAATAAAATTCAATGTCTCAGTATGAAGTGAATGTCGACAATCCAAAAACTACAAAAAGAAATACAGGTCCGTCGTATTTAAATATTCAAAGATGGGGGTGCCCCAACTCAGATGACACCCTATATAAAAGATTCATGGACATATTTTGATAGCCCACATTAAGTGCCAATAGCAAAAGTGTACAGATTTTCAATATATCTGCGAATAAAGAAGATACAGGCAAAAAATAATTTGGGATTTTTTGGTTTTTCCTGTATATCTCCAGAACCTAAAGAGTTATATTCGTTTTTTTTCATCATTGAATAGGTCTCTGGAATACGCAACTTTGCCACAATTTAAACGACACTCTATCTCTTATCGTTTACGAGATCCCCTTGTACAGAAACAAATTTGAATAGCCCTGTATATGATAAGGTAATATATTTGAATTTCAATCTTAATTGCCATGAAAATGGTCCTATTTCTCAACACTGGTGTTTGATTTAATTGTAAATGAAGCAACCATTTTTACTTATTTAGAAATTTTAATCATTTGTGTCGTGAAGTTTTCCATGAAAGACATACAGAGCTTTCTTATCTCATCAACTGCGATATGGTGAATGAAATTTGGAAAATTATTGACGCAACTCGTATAGAATCACATTTCATCGAAATGATTTTGGGTGTGAGTTGAGGAGGGTTTGTCTTGAACCACGCCACCAAGAAGAAATGGGGTTAATAAATGCTATAAAAAATCAAGTGATTAATGGACGGTCCCAAAGCCCCTGCACTGCTTTGTCGCCTCAAGTCGTACTTCGACGTGTGCGGTGAATATGCTGATATTATTCCTTTACGAACTTTTCACAAGAGATATATTACCTACATCAAAGTAACTTCCCGGAAAGAAAGAACTATTCTCCTCTGATATGATTTTTCTTTCGATAAAGCACTGTCTTCCTGAAAGGTATTCACTATTGAGTTTTCAGAATATACTGAACGCAATAAATCAAAAAACACCTCGTAATGTCACGATCTGGAAACTCTCATACGTTCCTTATTGCCTTTCTGTGTGCCAGGCTTTTATTGGTATAGAATGATAACATCGTCTAATGAATCATTCATTGATTCAAAATACGTTCAATTTCATGTTTCAGTGTATATCGATCATTTGTTGAACTATTGAAAATTGAAAAGAAAATAATAAATGACGTTAATATTCAATTCCGATACAGATCAAAAAGATACAAATTCTTGAGATTGTTTTGGCCTCAGCATTCTAGTCTAATCAACAAGTTCAATCACCTCTAGGAAAAATTTTTTGAAAAAAGATCGTTAAAGAAGGGGAAATTTCCGATAAAAAAAGTCCCGACTCCCGAAACTCTATCTCCATTATTTATAATTTTAATTTAACGTTGAAAATAGGGTTCCGCGCGGCTGTTACGGAATGCGCGCGCTGCCGCTAATGAGAGTTTATCAAAAGAAATAATTTTTTTATAACATAAAATATCATTTAAATAGTTTGAAAAAATTCTAGTATCTTC
>WOGO01007569.1:0-11086 GCA_015342085.1 Leptinotarsa defecta
TATTTATTTTTTGTATATATATATATATATATATATATATATATATATATTTCAATATTAAATTCTACAAAAAGGATTTGAGCTTTATATCTTCTATTAATTATCTGCGAGCGCTTTCGACAGTTGGTAAGACTGTCTTGCGTTCCTAAGGAAGAAATTTCAGTCAAATCTGATGTTGCTGGTAATAGTTTGTTTCCTTCGAAACCAAACTTGAGATTTTATATATAAAGTTGAGAAACTTAGCGACTGGAGGTATGTAAAGTAAAATAAATTAACGGGGTCTCTCAGTCAAATTATAAAAAATCAAAACTCTGCTTTACTTTGCCAAGCTTTCGCTTCTAATGGAAAGCTTCTTGAGGGTCTATAATTTATTGAGTTGTGGGTTTTTTGCCAACGAATAACATTACATATCATACTTACAGTAAAAATGAGTAAAAAATAATGAATTGAACATATAAATTGACGAAAGAAAGTTAAACATTGATGGATTTTTTTGGTTTGACAAATTTCACTTCACATAAATGTCATTTTTCACCAATGCACCAATATCGAATTTCAACACTCAAATCACGATCAGTTCCTGAACTGAACATTAATGACACGACGGCGATAAACATCCCTGCATTCTTGATTTCTATTCGTCACCGTAACATGACTTCAAATTCAACTTTATGACCCTTCAGCCAATCATAAAACTCGCTTAGTAAAAATTGTCCAATACGAAAGAAGTCTACAGTCCCGTGGACTAGTTCGCTGCCGGTTAATTTCTATGTATTATTTTTTTGGTCTTTGAGAGTGCCGCCAACATTAAGAGTGCACAATATCGTTTACTTCGACTATACCGATAAAAACATGAAAAGAGACCCCAGAATAATTTTGGATGACCACAAAGTGAAGTTGATAGAGATAGCTGAGGCTTTAAAGATAATTAAGGAACGTGTTGAACATATCGTGTATGGATATTGGAGTATGAGAAAGCTTTGTTCAAAATGCCACAAGAGCTCGCAATAGACCAAAAACATCAACGAATTGATAATTCTAACTAGTGTTTGATGCTCTTCCACCATAAAAAAACCTAAATGTGTGCGTCGATATGTGATAATGGATGAAACATGGCTCCATCATTTCACACCAGGATCAAAACGATCGTCATCAGAGTGGACTGCACATGGTGAACCGTCTCCAAAGCGTGCAGTGCAGGGTATCAGTATTTTTGGATGCGCATGGTATAATATTCATCTTGAAAATAAAAAAACCATCAACAGCAACTATTACATAGTATTATGAGAGCGTTCGAAGGACGAAATCGTGGAAAAACGTCAACATCTGAAGAAAAAGAAAGCAATACTTCATCATCAAGACAATCCACCGTGTCAGAAATCAATGAAAACGATGGCAAAATTGCACGAATTATGCTTTGAGTTCCTTTCGCATCCACCATATTCTTCAGATGTGCCCCCCAGTGATTTTTTTACCAAATTTTTTCTATGTTAGCCTACGAACTCTTCAGTCCAACTGTTATCTTTAGAAATGTCTACATTTCATTTATTGAAAAGTGACTAGTTTATACATTTTTAAGGAAAAATCTTTCTTGAGTTTTTACTTTTCCATCGATATATAGAAATATACAATCATCGTGAAAATCTATTCAATTTTTCAGTTGATTATATTCTACTTGAGTAACATCTCTTATAATTTTTGGTGACTAACAATTTCAGGTAGTTATAGAGTCGATTATAGATAATCCCTTATTACTAGCCTCAAATAACTCATCAATCCGTATTTTTCCAGGTCGCTTCGGCCGAGTAATTGTGACTTCAAAAGATGGCGACAAAAATTTACTGAGAGCTGATGTCTGGAAAGAATTGAGACTTCTAGATGAATACGTCCAAAATATGACTGTGTTCTATGATGATGAATACTTTTCCTATAAAGACATGTGCGCAAAATGGATGACGGATTGTTTCACCAACGACATTCTCAATTTGGATTATATAATGGACGATGTGAGTAGACTCGTAATGTTAAATGCTTACAGGGTGTTGTATATAGTGTGAAAGTGTGTAAGCTGTACAAACTTGTGTTAGTTGTGTATTAACGAGGCCTCACATTTCAACATGTTATTCCCAGGAAAACATTTGTTCGATGTTCGATGATTTTAGAAGCTATCAACGAATGTTGAACCCTTGATGGGTTCATTATGATTCGATAAAACAGCTTTTATTGCAAGCCTGGAAAAATTGTATATTGCATCCCTGTATAAAAATACTTTATTTCACCGAATTCAAAGTCATTTCTTTATTCCCTCGTCGAAACATTATGTGCATTATTGAAAACATTTTTCTGACTACCCAACTTCTGGTAAAAATACCAAACTCTTTTCTCTCACACGAGACTTACGATTTTGTAGGTACTTGTGACACATACCCGACGGTAAAATAACTAACCCAGTTATTGCCACGCAGAGTTGCAAAATTCCTGCGATGCATTCATATACAAAAAATTAGAGCAGCATCACTCATTTATCCATATTGGTTCACTTTTCCGTTGAGTTACAATTCCAGCCTTGTCTGATATTATGGAAAAAGGGTCATCAGTATACATGTTCCATCAATCCCTGTGATGAATTTTTCAAGATCGTTCATATGTATATAAGAATAACATTTGGGCCAAGTATAGATCCTTGTGGAAGTCCATCGTTAACTACTTTTCATTCAAAAATGGTTCATGTGATTCATCCAAAAAAATGTTGCGATATAATTATATATTGAAGGCGGCCAATTCCAATATCCTATCCGAAAAATATATTTGAAAAACTTAAATGTTATTGTGAGGGGATGATAGTTAACTATCAAGTTAGTACAGTTTTTTATGAATAGGGATGATTATTTCTATTTTCAGGTTTTTGAGAAATTGTTGATTCATGATAGATAAAGTGACTATAAGGTTCTATTATGAAATTTGGTTCGCTTTCCGAAAGGTTTCCAATACAGTATAGTGATAAGTCCAATGTATGTATCTTTTCATTGCAAATTTCGCTATTTAACAAGTCTGTTGGGATATTTCAGGCAAAGTAACTTAAATCGCAAAAAGAACACCCAATTTTTGCTGAATATGAACATTTTATTCGTTCCAAAGTATTTCTGTAGAAAACTGTTCCTGATTCAAAGATCAGATGCAGTTCTGAAATATGTTGACGATATTACTTCCGCTAAGAAATAGGTTTTTTATGGGAGAGACATAAAACAGTACGTTTCGAAAATTCCTTTATAGACAAGCGTATTCCATTGTGTCATCAAACGACAATTAAATTCAATGCTCTCGCAATTTAAGAACGACATCAAACTTTGTGGTAACATCTATAAGGTCAGGTGCTCAATATATTGTGGTCGGTAATTAAATTTATTATTTTGGATCAAGGATGGTGATCGAATACTGAAACAATAGGAGAATGAAAATTAACGTTAATATAATACCACGAATAGTGAAATTATTCGGCAAATATTGAGTCATTAGTTTCTTTATTTGGTGAGTGGAGATGTTTACCCAAGTTGAAGATGGTTTTCAAAATAGTTATATTGTAAACACGAAGAAACAACTTTTCGGTGAGTAATTTAATCAAGAATTAATTGTTACAGAGTCCTCAAGAAAAATTTAATTAAATTCGAAACCTATCTTCAGAAAAATTATTGGATCACTAAACTAGTTAACCCACAATTAGTAAAGATACTCCTAATCAATACGATGGTAATTTCATTAAAATCTTAGGTATACTCACTTTCATTATAACATAGGACACTATATACCCAACCTATTCAAGAGCTTGTGTATACTATTGCTAATTTTTGAAAATTTTGTGTTCAAGAAGTAACCTAACCTAACTAACATTGCCCTCAGAATTGTAGAGACTTGTAGTGGGCTTATTTACATACAGGGTGTATCAACGATAGAAGGGGTTTCGGGAAAAAGTTGTAGAGAATAGTGAAACCTATGTTTCAATAATTATTACTAATATACAAGGTGTCCAATAAATGTATGACTTTTTTTTAAATAGAATACTCCAGATAGTGATAATATCTGGAGTATTCTATTTATTTAATTGAATTATAAGGCTGCCCGGGTTCAGAAGTTATAGTGAAATTTATCTCAAAAACATATCTCCTACTGGATCAAATGCAATGAGGAAAATTTTTAACCAAATATCCTTGAGTGTAGTGTATTTTCATTTCGTCTTCATGAGTTTACCGAGCGACACTTTTTCTATATAGATATAGACAAAACTCGGGATCACTTTTTTCGCAGTTTTTTCAAATGAAACACCCCGTACATAGGACCATCCCAGAATAGTCCACCTTTGAGAAAAAGTAGGGATTGGCTACTTTATTTCCATCGGAAATGTATCCAGCTCTTGAGAAAAATATGAAAAAGTCGATGATTGAATCTATCTACAATTTCTCTTATAATTCATCTTGTAAAATAATATTTGAATCAATCTATTTTCCTTCTAATTTCGTTGATTTATAGCCAGTCTATAAATCACATCATGTAAAGAAACAATTCGTGTAGGCTAGTCTCAACTTCCTACACTGTAGGTTAATGGACAGACACCTAACATCATATGGAGGAATAACTTCAGTGAAGAATCCTGCACTGACACCTGTCGGATATAATCCAACGCCCTTCAAGGTATTAGCCAGGGTAGTAGTTGTTTTTTTTTCATAGGTGGCAGTCCATTAACCTACAGTGAATGGAGTTACTGCAGAATATGGTATTTTCCTGTCTATATTATTGATATATGATAAAAATAAGATTGGCCCAAGTATAGATCCCTGGGGTACTCCCAACTGGACCAATCTCATTTCTGAATGAAAACAAATAAATACTACCTTTGTCACACTTGAGTGAGACAAACTGCCTTCTGTTGCTGAGAAACGATGAAACCCATGAGTGTGAATTTCCCTTTATCTCATAACGATCCAAAATGTCTAATAGCTTGGTATGATTAACACAGCAAATACCCAGCTCAAGTCTCATTAAACTACAGCGGTACACCTATGAGTCAAGAAATCCGATTGACTCCTACTGGCTGGAAGCAGCTTATGTAACATCTACTCGGAATGTAGATCATTTCAGTTATCAAATTGCCCTTGGAACATTCGAATGTTATTGGAATTGTCAACAAACTTTACATTCAATTATTGAACAGGTTAATTCATGATTGAATTCTACTATTTTTTCTCCTAGAAATGAAATTGTCTACATTATCTACAGGTTGAGTGAATGTGACAGAAATTGTTTATTAGTCAGTAAAATGTTTCTTGTTCGATATCGTTACTCAAAGTCTACACGACCAGAGAGTTTTTAGTGGGTTAAAGATAGATTTGAGGAAACAGGCAGTATCAAACATAAAAAAGTAATAAATAAAATTGCAACAAATGAAAAAAATGAATTAGCGGTAATGTTTTCAACAGTTAAAAATCCTCATGTAAGTACGAGAGAAATTGCAAGAGAGTTGAATATAATACCGTGAACAGAGCAAATCTGGTTTTTTTATTTTTTTTTGTTTTCGCATAAATAATAAATGTCATCAATTTGCACCTGATCTATTCAAAAGAATAATTGAATGGTAACATCATGAAATCATAATGACCCAAATAAAGTTGTATTTTCGTTAATATGTCTAAGATATGTTCTTTATTTATCCAGCTCCCTCATAACCCTCAAAAGTTGAAAATCATATGAGCTAAGGATTAACGAGATTTTATTTTTCAACGTGCGATTCTTTGCAAAGAAATGGCACTGGAAAATAAAACTTCATAATAATAACTTGCCGACTATCAATAACTGCAAAACGATTAGTTTGTCTTCTCCAGGTCGACAGAAGGTAGACATCGTGTAGACTAGAAATTGAGAACAAAGAACAGAATACCACTGACACTGCCGTTTGTTTGATTATACGACTCTTTGTCGCTACAGGCATAAGAAAATACAATAAAGCTTCGCTTTCTTCGACTATTTACAATCGACAATCTCTTTTCCTTTCATTCTGGAATCTGATTAAAATTTTCAAACAAGATAACACACTTCAGAGTTCAAGGTTCACATAATAGAATTGAGCGCAACGTGAGAAAAAATCAGCACCTACTCGAGGATCACAATGTTAATAAGACAGCTTCACTCAGAAAAGAAGGTCAGCGAATTTCAATCTTCATTGTAATTATAACACTCACTTTCACAAGTTAATATTCAATAGGAGCTTGGATTGAAAAAATTTGGTATATCTTTCTTTATTGACATGACACACATTAGTGAGTTCATGTTCAAACTATTCAAATTGGAATATTCTCCGTCTAATTGATCTAATATGCATAAGAGTAATATGAAGCACAAGACTTCATGATTGTACTGATTCATTGAAAATCATATTGAACACCTATAAAAGGCCTTGCCACAGAGTAAAGGAAGCTAATTGATTGGTCCAGGTGGACATATCTTAAGAACCATTTTCGTGGCTTCAGTTTTCATTGAGTAGAGCAAAAGTCTAGATGACCGCGAAGCTCCCTTAACGTATTACAAGACGAGATCTGCTGAAGCTTCAGAGCCAATCCCTACCAAACCAAATATACGCCATCTCATTTAAATCTTTGGAGGGCCGAGATCATTATTTTGAAAATGAAAGAGTAGATTCGTAATATGAAGACATGGATGGGAAAAATACTGAATCAATTTCACTCTTTCATATTTATATTACAGATAATAAACTTACTCTCTTGTATTATTTTGAATTACAGGTGCTTATATAATTATTGTGTCTATTATATTGCCATAGTTTTTGAATACAATTATTATTATATAAATTCAATCAAATTTAAGTGTGACTCAAAAATTGTTTGGAAGTTTCGATATCAGACAATCAGAACATAAAATAAACTATTCTACAATCACCAAGTGAAAAATAGAATAATCGAGTAATAAAAAAAATATTCATCAATATTCCTAATAGACACTGTACTAGCAGGCAGGAATTTGGACTTCAACGTCTTCCATCAATTTCGTAGACGATGGGTTAACAATAACAATTGCAGAGAAAGTGAATTATTGAATTAATTTTATTAAATCATAAAGCTGTATTTGCTGAGGTTTCTTCAAGATAATGGTGGAATTATGTTTAACCAGAACTGTTATTAAATTCCAATATTACCTCTGTTCAAATAGGTATCATTTATGTCCTGTAATGAATTTTCAATGAAAAAATTCTCATGATAAAAGTAATGCATTTATGTTCGTCACGAAATATTCTTATAAAATTAAATTCTGTCCATGGTGATTCACCAATTTTCTCTGATACCAATGAATATGTATAAATCATATTGAAAATTTGTCTGGACTGGAAAATATATTCTGAACATTTTTTCGATGATTTTTGTAAAACTATGTTCAAGTTGAAGCCTCATGAACCGTGAATGTACCAAATTGAAACATTTTTTGTTGGTGGAATATCAAAAAATGAAGTTTCTTTCCATTTTCAGAGACTCAATTTACACTCAACAATTTAAACAAGTTTAACTGGGTAGTTATAAACTCATAATTGAAAAATATAAAAAGGCAATTGTTTCAAAAGCAAATAGATGAATATCTCCTAGATATCTGTTTTTATTTCATTTGAATCTGAATTTCCATTCGTGTTTATCTGTCAAATATTCAAAGAAAAATAGTATTACTCGAAGAAAAACGTTGCCCATTCGCCATTTTTTTATTTTTTTCAGGTCGAAAGCAAGAATATCAACCTCACTTTTCCTCTCATGTTCAACCCAGTCACATGGGATGCTCATGCTTTTCCTGTATTTTTCGGTGGTACCGAAGTCAGCGAAGAAGGATTCATCATCAGTGTGCCATCATTGCAACTGGCGTATTTTGGAAACTCTGACACGAAAAAATTGGACAAGTTGTGAGTATTCAAATGAATGATTGTGTGGAGAATTTCATGAATTTTGATAGTTTTCACTTGTCATTATACAAAAAAGTACCAAATTCTCGAAATACTACCATTTTTCTCAAAAAATATTCATTTTTTTTCATCAATTTCTATCTTGTCCCATTCAAAGTAATCGTCTCCATACATAATACACTTATGCCTGCGATTCCGTTTTCATCCCCTCAATTTTTGCAAAACGCCATCCTTTCACGAGTTCCTTCAATCTCGCTTAGATAAAAAAGTTGCAGGAAGCCAAATCTGGTGAATACGGTGGCTGAGGCTGGTTTTCATCTAAAAAATTACGAACAAGCAATGGCGAGTAAGCAGGTGCATAAGCCATTATATCGGACGTATTCTTCGTATTGCTCCCCGCAAGCTGCGCATTACTTTAAGATGATACACTTTTATTGACCGTACGACCATGTGGCGAAAACTTCTAATATACTATGCCATGGTAAAAGAAGCTTCATGCGTCTGGTAGCGAAAATTTTCGAAAACTATTGCATGGGATGGTCCAACCGATATGCCAACATTCTCAGCAACTTCTCTCATAGTGATTCATCGATTCTCCACAACAATTTTCTTCACTTTCTCAACATTTTCATCGGTTGTTAATGTGCTGGAGCATTCAGGACAAGCTTCGTCTTCTCGACTTTTTGTGAAAAGCGTGTACCAATTTCCACTTGTAAACATTTTTCTGACTCAGGGTACAATCACCGTATGTCACTGTCAACATTTCAAGTGTTTTTGAGCACATTTTTCACACAATTTTCAATAAAATACTTCTTGAATGAAGTTTCTGGTGAAACTTGTTCAATAACCATTGAACTTTATTATGGAAAACGTTGATAGGAATATCATAAACCTGCCACACTCGCTACACAACAGTCAAAGAATATGTGGTAGCCAAACATTACGTGTGAAACAAAATCAACATTGTTATATTTGGGATTCATAAATTTTTTATTGGACCTCGTAACACACTTTTCATTATAAAGACAGCATCAACTTTTTTTGCCGTTGAACCACATTAGCGTTCCATTGAATTAATTCAACGCCTCATCTCCCGTACAGGTGTGGATTATAATTATGATGAATCGTGCACGATTTTTCAACCGAATCATCATTATGATCATTATGTTCGTAAAAAATCTGGCACGTAATCACCAAAATCGTAATGTTACGATAAAAGGACCTCTTTTCTATAGATTCAAGTTCAATGTAGTCATTTGTTCAGACGTGTTTGAAAAACGGTTCGCATTATTGGCTTCTTTTGGTTTTAAGTATGTAGAAAGTATGTAATTATTTTTGTGAATGCGTTGAACTGTCTGAAAAACATATTATGTAAAAGAAAAAATTGGCTTCGGTAAAGAGATTATCATTAGTTTCAATTCCGATATATATTTTATGAAAACCAAGGATATAAAATAACATAGATGTCCAAATTGAAAACTGAAGATGCGGTTTTCAATTATGTTTGAAAAAAATAATCTGTTTTTCCGTTAATCAGCTGTCGCCCCCATATGAACGACAAATCTCAAAAGTTCAGAACCTGTGCTAGCTAAGGACTAACGAGGTCTTACCTTTCAACGTGTGATTCCAAACACGGTTGCAGAATCATCCCAGCTTCAACCAGATAAATTCTTTCGAAAAAAATATCTGGTCGAGGCGGGAATCGAACCCACGGTCTTCCGATCGTGAGTCGGGCGCAATACCATCGCGGCCAATTCCACAACTCGTACCGAGAATACGAGTTGTGGAATTGAACAACAATATATGAAAATTGAAGAAATTTTTCGAAGGAAGTTTGAATTTTTTAATATTTAGCAATATCACGAGAGCAGCCATCACAATAAAATCAAGAGTGTGTAGGACTAGTGATTTTATCTGTTGCTCGTTGCTCGATTGGTATTGTTTAAAAATAACAAAGTTTGATTTTGTGCATAACTAATTATGATTTTTAAAAGCAAAATTATTTCTCAACTAATTATTCAAACAATCGAAATATAAAAAAATAGATTTTAAACAATTAAAAATCGAAATTAAGAAATATTTTTTTTAATCATAATTATTTCCAGACAACAAAATAGCAAAAAAAGTTGAATTTTTCGAAATACAAAAAAAAAATGATTTCAAACAGTTAAAAATTAAAATTGGAAAAAAAAAATTAAATCATAATCATCTCTAGATAACAAAATAGCAAAAAAATGTTTTTCAAAAATATTGAATTTCTCTATTTGTTTAAAACAATTTTAAAAACAAATTACGTAAAAAATTCATATCCTATGTTAATAACTGCAATTGAATAACTTTTTGAAAAATGGCGATAAAACCTTTTTTCTACGGGACTCGATTCATTTAAGTGTTGAGAAGATACTATTTTTTTTTAATTTTTAAAATGACATTTTATGTTATAAAAAAATTATTTCTTTTGATAAACTCTCGTTAGCGGCAGCGCACGCATGCCGTAACAGCCGCGCGAAACCCTATTTTCAAAGTCAAATTAAAACTATAAATAATGGAGATAGAGTTTCAGGAGTCAGGACTTTTTTATCGGAAATTTTCTCCTTTTCAACGAGCTTTTTTCAAAATTGCTTAAATATTAATATTTTTTGAGTAATTAACGCAAAACTGAATACCATTTTTTTTAAATCTACCTGCACCAAAATCCTTCAAAAATGTTTTTCTAGAGATGATTCCGAATCTAATGAGCTATCGCTCATATTCTTAGGACCTTTATCTCTATTTTTCATGTTTTTGAACTTGTTGATTAGGTCATTTATGGTTCTTACAGTTCGAGGAACGTGATTGAACATTTTGAGACCGTTGTAAATCATGGAATCTTCAACTAGGGTCGAAGAAGGTAGCGGTAATTTGAAACTGAATCTTTGCCTGGTTTGATACATTAGCTCATCCAAGTTGTTAAAAAATACCCTATTTTTGAAGAGAAGGCAGATTGTCTCATATATAAATAAGGAGACCACAATCATGATTCTGTTAGAGGCAAAAAGAGATCGACAAGAGTCCCTAGGCTTGGCTTTGCATATGCATCGTATTGCACGTTTTTGTATTAGTAATACTGATTGAAGGCATGTGGTAGAACACACACCC
>WOGO01007570.1:0-11086 GCA_015342085.1 Leptinotarsa defecta
AAATGTTAAGTTGGGCCTCCTCATCATATTTACTTGGAGTGTGCTTTTTCTTAAATTGATTTGCTACGGATCCTGTTTCTCTGAATTTCGACATTATTCTTGACACAGTAGTATGTTGAACATTTTTTCCTGGATGCCGTTCATTAAAAATGTTAGCTACTTGCCGGTATGGTGTATTATCACCACATATTAAAACTATTTCTATTCTTTCCTGAAGAGACAACATTATTACAACAATAACTTTTAAAAATTTGACAAGTTAATCAACAACTTGACACCACCATAGCATGCATTTTGTTTGTCAAGACCTACTTAAAAATTTTATTCAACGTGATTAAACAAGTGTTTATAAATAATCTGTAAATACTGAATATTGAAATTTTAAGGTAATTTCAACTCTAGTAATTTTAATAATACTTATTGCAGTTTTTGGGTTGTGTCTGCTTTTTCATAATTGAAGGTACTGACGTTTGCTTAAGAAAATAGCCAAGTGATTGAAACTTTGCACCAGTAATGTTAAAATTTTTATAGCACATTTTTAATTTCTCTCTAAAAATGTCGGAATTAGTAAAAATTTATCATAAAAAATAAACTCCATGATGAGTTTGTTATGTATACATGAATTGATGGCAATTAATCGAACTTGTTTTATAAAATAAAGGGGATATCTGTCAAAAATAAGCAAAACGTTAACTTCATTCTAGTTGCATAAAATTTGGGATATGGATATAAAATTGCCGTAGACACAACTTTTTCAAGTAACTTTTTGTTAAATTCGATCTAGAAATGCTGGTTTTTCAATTTTTTTCAAAAAAAAAGTTGAATTTGACAAACACTAAACGTCAGTGGGTCGCAGTTGGCCGTATCATTTTAAGTTAAATTTAAAGCACAAAAAAGTGCCGAAGTTAAACTTCATTGAAACTTTTCGAAAAAAAAGTTTTCCATATGATGCGCATTTTAATGGTGACACTGTATATCAGATTTCCATTTTTTGTCAATTATAGTGAAGTCCCACCCTCGAAGATCACTTTGGACAGATTCCAGAATGAATTGTTGGAGTTTTTTTTCATTACTCACGCTGCTTACACAATTGTAAACGTTAAAAGTGTTGATCACCTTCGGTATAACTCCTTTTGAAAACTTGGAATTTTGTTCGCACTTACCGTGCTAGGAATCACAAATTAAAAGGTAAGACCTCGTTAGTCCTCAACTCGCACAAGTTTCTCAACTTCTGAGAGTTGTCGTTCGTATGGGGGCGATAGCTGATTAACGAAAAAAAGGATTTTTAAACAGATCAAGAGCGTTTTCCAGGTGGTATCTTATTATAGCAGCCAACAAAAATCAACTGGAAGTCACTCCAAATACTACTCTTGTATAACGGAAGAATTCTGTTGCACGTTTCTTATCAAACCGTTGAAATTTCAAAAAATCACGATCTCTGCAAACAAATCTTGAGAAAAGCCTTCCTAATGTCAGTACACCTACCTAATTTATGAAGTCTAAATCGAATCAATATCGATGGAAAATCATTTCAATAAAATTGATTCCCTTTTCCGAACACTGATTCAAAGATAGTTGATTTTCAAGTAAACTTTGATAATAAAATAATATCTCCGATACTCTTACGGTACTGACGAGACACCGGTGTTGCCCACGCTCTGGGGGATATTAAATCCGTTGTGGGGAACGAGAAGTGCCGAATTCATTGGAACTGTTCTCTCTTCGAACTCCGCAGACTCCATTCAGACCACTCTGTCAAGATGATTGTTCTGTTATTGGAGTCCTTGGTGGAATGATGCCCTCTATACTCTCGAATCTTAAAATCATACCGGCTTGCTGCACTAAGGCAGAAATCTCAGCCGAACAGATGCAGAAAGCTGTCATTCTTGGCTCATTGTTCTCACTCAGGGCACATGATTCTCGGACTCAATGATCACTTACCCCACGGTGTGGGGAATGGTCGTTGGTTGATAATACTGGCGCACCCTACCTAATGTATCGGGGCTTCGGGGGATAGGATCTGACCAGCGCATGCTTCGATAAAAAATAATAACAAATAGAAACCTAGTGCACCGAAATGTTAGTTAGAAAGCACTTTCAAGCTACCTATGAGCTTCCGAGTGTTCTGGAATCATAGATAGATAGATACTTTATTAATTTCTTCAGATTGTGTTCACACAATCAAACAATACCATCAGTTTATATTTATGAGATGGAAAACATGTAATTATCAATATGAAATCATCACTCATATTGAAAGCTACTTATGTAACAGTAAGATCAGCCAGATTCATTGAAATGATCATCTAAGGAATAAAATGCTCCTAGAATCAAGTAATTTCTCAACATGGGTTTAGATATTTTCCAATTTGTTTCAGATTTAATATTTTCAAGTAACAGGTTGAATCGGTATGCCTCAGCACATTGTGCTGTGTTCTAAGTGTATAGTGGAGATGGAAGTAATTTTTTTTCCTGTAATCATATTTGTGGTAGGTACTCGCTATTCTTATTCAGTTTTTCTCTGTTAGTAAAGGTATATATCAATGGTTTGTATACGTGAATAGATGCGAGGGTCAAAATATCATTGTTGTGCACGATTTCCTATGGTCAAGATCGAAGATCATTCTGATAAACTTTTTCTGGATTATAAAGACTCAAGATGTTCCTGTGGTCATTCCCTGTACAATAATGCTGCAGCAGATAGTGCTATATATCAATGCATAATATAAATTTATCAGATAGGACTTATGGAAATTTGAGTTCGGCGTGTGGAAAGCATAGTATAGTTTGTTTTGTTTCTTACAAACAGCATCATCTTGAAGATGATCACTTGGTGCTTGGAACACGTTTCGAGGTGTTGAAAATAACGGTTTCGTATTGGGATAACACTCCTGTAACATTAATTACTACGCCAAAGATTCCAAACAGTGCAAATCAACGTGTTTGCTGAATAGAAGTTCATTGTCAAGTTCCAGATCTTCATATCGTGCTGATTATGATGTATTTCATCAGTTCGGACTTCCATTGTCTGATATAATATAAATTGATTTGATAACCCTGAAAAAAATCAAAAAGATTAACCGAAAATAACAATTTTATTAAAAACTGAAATTACAAAAAAAACATACAACAACAACCAAAAAAATAAAAATTCGGGTTATTACCCAAAGACGATTGTGGATACTAACAATCGAAACGTTGTGACATGAGTTGGTTTGAAATCTTTTAATTTTTATTTTTTCATTTTTTGGTAATGATATTTTTAATTTTTCAATTTTTTCAGCTTTTAATAATATTCCAATTTTTATTGGTTTGGTTATTGTTGTATGTTATTTGTTTGTGATTTCAGTTTTTTTTTGTTTGAGAAAATTGTTATTTCTTTTTGATTTTTTTCAGTGTTATCAAATCAATTCATATTATATAAGACAATGGAAGTCCGAACTGATGAAATGCACCACGAAACATTGTCAACCACCTTCAAACAAATGATTATGATGTACTTATTTCTATGCCATTGTTAGTCATTATGAGATTGAGAGTAGGCCTGTGGGACTTGTGAATACCAGTGTGTGAATTGTTCTGTAATCGATGTGATTTTATTTTATGAATCACTTGTAATATCGGCTGCAGTGTCATACGCAGGTGATTCGTTAACATATAGCAAAAAGAGCAATGGCCCAAGCACGCCATCTTGGCGAGTGCCAATGTTGATGTCAAAATAATCAAATAGCTTATTTTCGATTTGTACCCTAAGAGTTTTGTTAGGTGAGTAAAATTCAATTCAGCGTTGAATTGGGCCTCGTATACCTATTGTATCCAAATATATTGTGCCAAATCAGCAGAGCCCACTCATCAACATAACATCAAGTAAGCTCAAGCTGAAATCATTCACAAGTAAGAACACTGGTTCGGGAGAAAATTCAGAGAAGCCGCATATATGTTGTCCAACAAAGCATTCAGCCAAGCTAGCGTAGAGATACGCAACATATGGAAACCAATAACCAATAGAAACACGACCAACTCCCGCCAAATGGACAGCTTTCGCTAAAACCGATGAAGCGGTGAGAAGGAAGAGGGGATGAGTGAAAGCACTCGAATGACCTATAAATAGTCAGATCTCGGAGAAATAAGTCCAGTTATCACCCGAAGAAAATTGTGAATACTGTCAATTGAAACGTCGTGAATTAACTTGGTTTGGAATATTTTTAATTTTTCATTTCTTGTTAAAAATTTTTTTTTTCATCTCGTGTTAACAGTTAAATTACCATTTCGATTTTTTTAATGTTGCTTGTATTTTATTTCATTGTCATTTCAGTTTTTTTGCTTGATATAATTATTATTTTTCAGCTAATCTCTTTTTTATTTTTTACAGATTTTCTCAGGTATTTCAAATCGATTTTTATCATATTAGACAATGGAAGTCCAAACTGATGGAATGAATTTGAACTTGCTATCGCATACTTTGTACACATGCTTTGGGATAGATTCAGCGAGTCTATTTTTTCTAATAGAATCAGCAAAATGGACAAAAATATTTGCTATATTTTTTTTTACTGGAATGATTTTATTGTTGTGATTCAGAATGATTTTCTTCTTTCGTTCTATTGTTGGAATAATAAATATACTATATCTAGTATATCTAGTATATCTAGTACACTTTCTAGTTCACTTGGTTTATTCAATACAACTCACGAAAACACGATTTTTGCATTATTATATTTTCAAATATTCAATGAGAGATATGCCAAGTTGTGGTAAATTCTACTGAAGCGTCCACAATATTTTGCATCGCAGTCCTCACATTTAATTTCGTAAATTCCAGACTTTTCTGAATACTCGACTGTTCCTTTTAGATTTCCTAGAAGGGTGTCTAGTGTATGACTCGCTTGTAAAATCACCTTTATAGCTAGTTCCTTTAAAATCTCTCAAAAGTTCCTCGTGTATTGATGGTATGGAACTGAGATATATTTATTTCGGTTTTTCTCGTTTTTAATAGTCGAGATTTCGGTCATTCTTAACCCAAACTTCTTCTATCTACAATACCCCTCGAGAAACCGTTACTGGCTGCTATTTTATGTATTGTAGGTTTTTCTTTTATGAGAGGAAGAGTCAAAAGACGATGCACTAGAAAATTCAGCCCAGCATGTTTGTGCTGTCCACAGTGATGTGAACTGTCAGGAATATACCTATACGTGCCTGTTTTTTTTTAAATAAATTGTATTCTAGCCCTCCATAGTGGCTCCACATTACCAAAACGTCAAGAAATGTACGTTGTTCTTTATTTTCTAACTCATACGTGAATTTTACTGATGGAAATCTGTCATTTAAAAAGGAAACAAAGACCTTAATATCCGATCTTTGTTATCGAATATCACGAAAACAATCAATAACAAATGACAATGGTGGAACCACTGATGGTCACCTCAAATCTAGAGATTTAGTGGACGTAATCGGTGACAAAAATCCAACTCAAATTAACTCGAACTGAGCGCAATTTGAGTAATTTCGAGTTTTTAAAGTCGAATTGACCCATGAATATATTCTATTTCATTTTTGTGAAACAAACGTCTTTATATTTGAGCAAGAGATTTTCGTTAAAGGATACTCATATCATCAGTGACGTTTATGGTTTGCGTAGAGTTACGAACATTTCAGTATGGTCACCCTGTTTGGCTTATTTTCCGAAACAGTAGACAGCAGCAGTTTCACTGGCTGTTCATTTCAGGGGGATGTACACATGGAAACGATGTTTGCATAACAATATGGAATGCTAATGTAAGCCTCACTTGAATTTACTCTGACAATGATGCTGTTTATTTTATGAAAGTTTATTTAAAATCCACCCGAGAACACGGCCATCGTGTTAATTCTGCTTTGCGGAGTTGTTTCAGTAAATCACATCAAATAAAGGTTTGTAGATTGGTTGAAGGCACTAATTGTTTCGTGTTTTGAAATTTTATGTCTCACTGGCAATTTGAAGAATTCAAACGGGCTTTCTGCTTTGGATCTGGAGTGAGTGAAAGCAGAAATTCGTGTTTTCATGTGGTGAAACATTTCATTTAACATTCTGTAAATCGAAATTGCATCCAATATATTTACTGAGGGTTCATGTAGTCACTGAGATAACTCTATTCACGAATATTTCCCAATTTTTTTGAGACTTGTTCACAATTTATAATTATATAATTACATTGACACTTCAATATTGATATACTCGTATAAATTCATTTTTCTCCAGGCTATTCAATTCCATAAAAAATAGAGATCTATGTCTTGATTTTTTCCAGAGATTGAATCTGAATAAATATGTTAAATCGAAAGAAAATTCAATGGAAAACAGACAGAAGAGTTTAGAAACCTATCTTTGTGTAGGCTAATATGATATGAACATATACGATATTTTCGAATACCTCCTTTAGGAAGAATATCTGTTTACGATGAAACAGCAGAGCACATACTCTGTGCCTGCCCCGCTGGGAACCGAATCAGGTTTTTACAGTTCGGTAGAACCGTACAATTTCCATCTGACCTGAAAGACCACTCACCATACAAACTAATCGGATCGTTGAGAAGCTGGGTTTATTTGGCCGAGTGTGAATAGGTGTGAGCCACAATAAACCTTTGCAGGTTGCGGTGGAAGGTCAAATAGACCCACTCACTTTGGACCTAACCTAATCTACCTACTGTTCGAGTATGAAAATGCCACTTCGTGCAGATTTTAAAGATTAAGGGAGTAATAAATAGTATTTCAAAAAAATTAATGAAAAATAGGTACTTGAACTTTTGAAAACTGAATAAACATCGTCTTCTGTTTCTCACTACTTTGGTTGTGAGAAATAAAAAACAATACTCTCAGAAATGACGTAATGGTGCATAGTCAAATTCTGGCTCAATAAAATATGAGAGACAAAACATATTATTGAATTCATTTGAGTAAAACTTGTTGTGCTGTATTAACAGTGAGTGTATTTAGGCCAGTCATTTTAGGGGGTTTGCCTAGGAAAGTGGACATACTCAGCTGTAAATTTGTAAAAACTCTGTATTTTGTCATCATAAAAGTATTCTCAAAATTCACATATGATTCGATCGCCGCAACTTCAAAAATTGGGGGTCCAACGGCAAAAACCGACTTTTTGCAAGTTTTTTGCCAATATCTCGTTTACAATGAGTTTTATGTTGATCAAATTCATTATCAATATTATGGAAAATTTAATTCTCTACAAATTTTGTTTCAAACATTTTTTCATACGTTAAATCGTTTTTGAAATAGACAGCAGCGCGAGTGCAGAATAAATATTATTTGAAATCAACTGGTTGTCCCGATCGAAATCAGCTCATTTAAGGTTTATACATGCTTACTCAATAAATAATCATAAATTATTATCATTTATCATTAACAGATACATTATATTCAAATATTTTTTTCAATAATTACTTATTTTCAATTAAGTGTCAATTTATTTAATAACACTTACCTGCCCGTGTAGTTATAAATTTGTGGAGGGAAAAAAATATATTACATCATCATTTAAATCTAATCTATAGTAATAATAATATAGTAATATTTAATAAATAAAAATGAATAGAAAAGAAATTGATAATATTTTTATTAAAAAATCTCATTTGATACATTTGTGAATGTCATAATTAAAAAAACAGATGAAATAATCAAAAGAATAATGAGTTTCCATTTCAATTTTCTTCTTCTCCATCGTCGTCGTATTCTCGTAGCTGTGAAAATTCAAGGGCATTATCATCTTCACCCAGATTCGTTTACAATTCTTCTATGATTGCTGAATCAAAGGACCTTTCTTCGTTAACGTCGGTCTCATATGGTACAGCATTGAGACAAGCTTGCCCATTGCACTGGCCATAAGCTAAAGAGCATTGCAACCCCGCTTTCCTGGGTTCCTTTCCACATCTTGAACCACAACCACTTTTGCAGTTACAGAATATCGTATTGAGTAACTCATCTGGAGCAGGTGGTAAAATGGTCATGATAGGTTCTAGCAATCCGTTACGCATTGTCCAACCCCATTCCTGAGGTTCCAAATCATGTCCTAACCATGTTTGAACTTGGTAATAGACACGATTAAAATGTTGGTGAGCAGCTCCACTTGTTGGTGGGATATATGATATCTGCAGCTTTGTTAACTTAACGTATTGTGCATAACGAAGATGATCGATGGTATCTACAGACTTTGGAGCATTATAAACAGCTAATAAAGTTTGCAATCCACTATCAAATAATCTTTGAACCGGGTAGTTGTCTTCTTCAAATGTTGCGGCAAGTTCATCCAAATTAGATAGTTTCTCGAATGTTCTTGAAAACGTTTTTTGTCCTTTTTTAAAGAGCGCAGAAGTCGTATCACAGCCGCTTAAAGCGTGAAGAAACAAAATGTATTTTTTATAACTTGAATATTTGGATATATTACCGTTTTCATATTTGCTTTGCCAACTTTTTCAAAGAAAATTTCTTGTTCAAGAGGAGAGGCTGCCAGGTATAAATTTTAAAGTTATAAAAGAATATCAGAGTTTGAAAATTTTAAACAAGATTTACTAAATCATTTTCTACTTAAAATGCAATTACCGTAAAAGAGAATAGAATTAAAATGTAATTAAAATATATCCCTTAATGACTTTTTCACATACAGGAATGAATTGCATTACTGAATTCATAGATCGGTTCATTAATGAAAAAAATATTTGAATACAATGTATTTTTTGATAAAAAATGAAAATGATTTATAATTATTCATTAAGTAATAATTTATGAACCTTAAATGAGCTGATTTCGATTGGGACAACCAGTTGATTTCAAATAATATTCAATCTGCGCTCGCGCTGCCCTCTATCTCAAAAACGATTCAACGTATGAAAAAATGTGTGGAACAACAGTTGTAGAGAGTTTAATTCGCTCCAATATTGATAATATATTCAATTAGCATAAAACTCATTGAAAACGCAATATTGTCAAAAAACCTACAAAAAGTCGGTTTTCTTGACTTTTGACCCCCCAATTTTTGAAGTTGTGGCCGTCGAATCATATTTGAATTTTGAGAATACTTTTATAATGCCAAAATACGAAGTATAGAAATTAACAACTTTCCGAAATACAGGCTTAAATCGACCTAAAATGACTAGACAAATTTTCAAACTGAATGAAAGTACTCCAATTCAATACCATAAGTGCCAATTTCTTTGCACTACTTGGATACGAGTGTCCATTTCATTCAAATCTACAGAAAATCCTACAGCCTCTTGGGCTCATTGCGTTTATCTCCCCTTTCTTTACATCCATTTCAACAAACTTTTTCCCCCACTAGTTTGTCTATGTTCCTTGCTGGATCTATGACATATTTTCCTGGACATAATATGGGTGGTTGGTTCATGAATTATTTGCATCTTGTGATCCGGTGCTCGCATTCACATGAAGATGACGAGGTATTCTTGCCATTTCTCGCATTGTCTGGAACTAAAGTCCCAGTTAGTTATACAACCCTATTTCATTCAAATGTCCGCTGAACGTATTAATACTCATTGACCAGCTCTGTTATTATTCTAAACCAACTTTTGTGTTCTAATTAAACAATTTTTCATTCAAAGAATCACTCAGTGTATACAGTTATTGGATAATTAACTCCCCTATATGTGAAATCACTAATTTCTCTTTTCCAATTATCTGTAGTTTAGTCGACCTCATAAACTATTAGGCATAACTATGTAGCATAAATTATAAATATTTTCTCTTGCTGATCAAACAATGTTATCAGTAAGGCAAATCATTCCCAGAGTATTAGTTATGATTTCATCAGTCTTAACAAAGTTCTCAGACACACCAACTTCTCGATTGTGGAGCCGAAAGATAAGAAGTGAAAATGCCCGTATCTGTCATCCTTGTGATTACGCTTTTCATCTCAGCTTTCTCTCTCCCAACGACTTATTGTCTCCAGTTTTCACCACATATCTCTCCAAACAAACTCGTTTCTTTAAATGTTCTGTTTCCAAAACCTTATTTTGTGCTCTCAAGAAATAATCCCTGTCAAATATATTTGCTGAAATGGGGTCATTGGAAGGGTTCGCAGACTTTTGTTCGTTGTCTGGAAGTTTTGGAACTATACAAACGGTAATCAAGAAGTTTTGAAATGGACGCGTTCAACTTTTGGAAAATGAAACATCAAGGTTGAAAGTAGCCACAAAAAGTGAAACAGGTATCATCAATGTTGTTGCTGAAGTTATTCAAGATCTATCTGGGAATTATTTTGGTCTCTACAAGGTGTGATAAAAAATACTGGCTAACTACTACAATTGTCGAGAAAATTTGACAATATACTGAAGTTGATGGGGGCAACTCGGCTAAGATATTTTCAAAATGCGGGCACTTTTGGTTATACAGAAGTAGTTGTCAACTTCGTTATTTCAAATGGAACGTCCTATATATTTTTATATTTCTGGGTTCTACACCAAAATCTGAATACTTTCTGTGCATAATGTTCTATATCTAAGTTAGATTTTTTTTGGCATATTCAGGTTTTTTGTTAATAATTATCAGTTTTTCCTATAAGGAAACCTTTATTATTATATTTTGGTCGGGTTCCTTGTAGAGAGAAAACAAATTTGATAGACTTCATATGAAATATCAAAAATTATCAATACAGGGTGGTCCAAATAGAAAAATATAAATTAAATTCAAATAAACTTTCAAAGTGAATTCCTTCAGATGGAAACCCCCCATTCTTATGATTTAATCGTATTGAGCATCAAAAATAAGGGTAACTTTGTATGAGGATAATAATTTTCTACCGGCAGATTACTTACTGTAAGGTTTCTGAATTCTGTTAGTTCGCTATAAGAAATCCCATCAGAACATGATGATGAAGGTGTCCTTATAGGAAGAATTGGTAATTATTGTAGCGTCTGAAAACATCATTTTTGACATGAAAACTCAAATACCTATGTCAAAAAACGGTTGAATTGATATAAAAAAAATCTGTTTAAAATCTGTTTAAAATCTGTTTTTCCGTTAATCAGCTGCCGCCCCCATACGAACGACAACTCTCAGAAATTGAGAAACTTGTGCGAGCTA
>WOGO01007571.1:0-11086 GCA_015342085.1 Leptinotarsa defecta
ATATATATATATATATATATATATTTATGTATTGATGATTTCCAATTAGGAAAACTTAAACATCCATAAATTTAACAGTCATAAATCACTTATAGAGGAACAAGTACAAATCAAAACGCAACAAGACCTAACATTAACATTCAATATATTAAACAAATCAATACACACTCCTAGAAACAGTAAACCTAGAAAAGATCCAACACAAAAAATAGTACCTGATGTAACCCAAATACAGGCAAATTTACCTAAAGATCCTGTAGTACCCAAAAAATTTTGGTGATATGAGAATTTTTCCCCTCTTGGAAATACTGATTGCATTTATTGAAATACATCATTTCATTCCAAACCAAATCATGTGATAATAACGTTTTGGAGTGTAAATTGCGGGTTTAATTATGTAATTCAACATTATAATCGTACGCCAGGTGTTTCCGGAGATTTAGTTACCCTGCTATCTTCACACCGGCTCATCTTTATACATTCGTGTTCAAGAGAAAGGAAAAGAGATCCAGACTTCAAAGTAAAGTAATGTGGTTTCACGATAGTGAAGACTTTCTCTCTCCTAAAGTTATTTTTCTTTCGTTATGTAACAGATGATATGAAGTAACAGAAATTTTAATATTAAAAATCTACAGTTTTGTTTTTAAGAAAGTAAAATCATCCAGTAAGGAAGATACAATTTTTCGAGTGTAGGTTAGGTCAGAATGTGTATCTAGTGAAAACACTCTTCCCACAAGAACTAGAGCACTTTATCTCAACACGTGTAACATTTTTGAAGTTATAATCCAGAGATGACTAAAACTTTAGTCAACTTTTGGCTTTGCTCACTTGGATAGCAAATTGTGCGTGAAAAATGACACTTATTCATGTAGAAAAACTGTGTTCATTAGATTAATTTTACGCCAGAGGTTTAATTCTACCTGTCAAATTAGAATTTGTATTTCTTCTCGTTGGACATTCACCTTTACTTCACAAATTTCAAACATTATCTTTTAGGGAAAATACTTTTTTACTGATTGCGGTAATGAACACTCCACTCTTATGCATAATAAAACACAATCGATAACTAATAACAACAAGATTGTGCGCAGAACCAACTGATGAGCAACATAGTAGACCAGTAGACCAGTGCTAAAGCCATTAAAAAAGGTAAAAAATGAAAAAAAATTGTTGAATGAAACCCATTGAAAAAGAAAGTAATATAACAAAAATGAAAGGAAAATAAATTACGGTCGATTTGAGGTCGGAAAATGCGGGGGGGGGGCGAGCTTTTAAGGGTAAAAATCGGTTTATCTCAATTACAATTCCTATGGAAAAACATTAAATGGCAAAGTTCTAGGTAATAAACAGATCTAAAATTTAGGTAATTACACTTTTTTCACATAACCTCAAAATTTATGTGAAAAATTGAAATTACCAAGTTTTTGGTTTATTTTGATCTTTTACAAAAAAAAAAAAACGAAATTTGGTGAAAACTTACCTTTTTATGTACCAAACATATTGTAATTTTTTGGATATGAAAAATTAATTTTTTCACCTTATATTAATTTGATATCGAAATGCACCTTAATTTTCAATCAGAAATTAACGTGTTAAAATATCTGCTTTTTTAAAAAGTCTGTGGACGTTTTGTTCGATGAAATCTCTACATTCTGATAGTGTTAAAGAAAATCCGTTACTATGGTAAATATCCTCAGAAAATGCAAAAACTAAAAAACAAACTAACCCAAAATTGTTTTATCATGTTCAATTTTGAGATATATACTAAAATGAATACTTTAACATACTCGTATAACATAAGATTCCATGTTACATTGTTTTCCTGCAGTTGAAAAAGCAAATGCACCACTGGAATTATTCAAATCGCCCCAGAGCGCCAATTAATTTTTGTTGTAGTTTCATAATTTGTATTACTTTCAATAAAGCTTTTAGCTACTATAATTAGTAACCAAATAAGTTAATGAAGTTAATATTTGACAAGACATGTACAATGTTTTGAGAAAGTTGCAATTAAAAGCATATATGCCTATTATGGGGGCGACAGCTGATTAGCGGAAAAACAGATTTTAAACAGAGAGATTTTTTTATTGCTATTTGAAGATAATTTATATACCTGAGTGACCTTCGGAAAATTTTAGTCTAGTTTTACTGCACAAAGTAACTTGTCAGAAAAATGAAACGGAAGAGATTATGAATATATATTTGGACTATGTAGGAAAACATTACGCAGCAGGCAGCTATATTGTTTTTGATGGGTACCCCGAAATTGAAAAAATATGTTACTGTGACAACAGTTCCAGCAGCTAATTCAAGTAAAAGAGGAGAACATATTCTTAGAAAAACCTCAGACAATATTCCAGAGTTTAATTATGAAAACTATACAAAATACCATTCTTGCAGGAAAGATTTTTATCTATCGAGAAAAACAAGGAAAAAAATAATAAAAACGTTAATGGAAACATTACAGTCACAAGGATTTGCCTCTAAACAAGCAGAAGAATATGCTGATGCTGATATAATTAAGACCTCGATAAAAATTGCCAGAGATACAAATAAAAATGTCTTTGTTGTGGGTTGAGATATTTATCTTTTGGTCCTTTTGAATCAATTAAATTCAAATAATCATGACATTTATTTTCTCAACACCTGGATTTGCCTGAAGAGGAAAGAAAAGTATGGTAAATTCATTATTAGACGCTAAAATTTTGTCAAATTAGGCCAATATTTTGTATAAAAAAGATACAAAGAAGATATCGAAAAAAATGGATTATAATTGATCAAATCTATTTATGATAATTTAATGATATATGTGATATGGTATCATATAATAATAATAATATAATACTGAATCAATTAAGATTTCGAAAATATCATTTGGCAAAAATTAAATCATATTTCATATTGGCACATCTCCCATCCATAGAAGGTGTAGCGGAACAACATTGTTACAGTACATATCATCAGCTTCAAACTTCGCTGGGCATTATTTTCTTGGGATCTTCCCTTATTGCAGATGTTATCTACAGAACTCATGGTTGCACCTAAGGACTTCCTTACAGATCAAGCTCGCCTCAAAGCTATAACAAGTAAGGAATCTGGCGCCTGATTCAAAGCACTTCCCGTTGCTTCGTTGGGAACATTATTAGACGACGAAAGTTTCAGAATTTTAATAGATATTCGTTTAGGATGTTTGATTTGTGTTAATCACCAATATCGGTGCGGTTTCGTTGTTGATGAAAATGGTACTCATGGCTTCAGTTGTAAATTTAGTGCAGGTCGCTTCTCCCGACATTATGCAGTAAATGATATAATTAAACGTGCATTGTCAACAGCCAATATCCCTTCTGTAATTGAACCTCTTGTAATTAGCCGAGATGATGGAAAACATCCTGATGGAATGTCTCTCATTCCTTGGAGACATGGAAAACCTTTGGTTTGGGACTTTACCTGTGTTGATACCTTGGTTCGTTCTCATCTAAAATTCAACTTCGCAAATATCTGGTGGAGCCGCTGAATAGGCTGAAAAAATGAAACAGCGGAAATACATTTGTCTGGACGATCGATATATTTTCTATCCAGTTGCCATTGATACATTTGGTAGCTTTGATTCCTTTGCTTCCGATTTTTTCAGAGATATTGAAATAACAGTAACAGGCGATTCTAGAGCAAAATCATTTCTAATACAACGAATCAGCATTGCAATTCAGAGAGGAAATGCTGCATCAATCCTTGGCACTATTTCTCCTTCTCAAAGTCTTGATGAAATTTTCTTCAGTCCACAAAACTGGTCTGATATAACATATTTCTCTAGAGCTTCTTCTGTTAAAAATTATCCAAACGTTAATGAGAGTAAATCAGACATCAGTTCTAAAAAAAATTGTGGAAGAAGACTTAACAAGCAAACTTAACACTAACAGTTTCAACATCATGAAAGGACTAATGCAGAAGAGGAAAAATGTTCAAACCCAGGAAAATTTTGCAGTGATTCAACAAACAGCCGAATCTCCACCTATTGCCAACTACCCGCACACTGTGATCTTTCCGACGATGAACCACCTTCATCCGTCTATGTCTGAAACCGTCAACAATTTCGACGAAGTCGCTATTGACCAGGACGCCAAAAACGAGTTCAACAACAATCTTCCCATATGCCCCTTCAAGCTCTTCAGAAGGTCCCACAAGTTTGTAGATACAGACTGTTATAGGATGGGCATGTTTCTATCTACAAATATGATCGATGGTAGAGAAGTGAACTTGCAGCCAAGGGGTCTGCTTAATCAAAACAATTACTGTTATATCAACTCGATTTTGCAAGCCCGGATCGCATGTCCAACTTACTAAACAGTCTGAGTAAAAACATCTCTTCGAACGAGAGAATGAAATATACCCCGGTTATATTTGCAGTGTGCCGTTTTGTGGAACAGTTTGTTCAACTAACTTCCTACATTTGGACGAAAGACGGGAGAGTAGATAAAAATTCCAAGAATGACCAAAAAGTTTCAATCAACACTAGCATCCCATTCGGTCCGACGTGGATTTATAAATGTTGTATAACATGCGGTCTGATTGCATCGATGGTAGACAGCAAGATGCAGAAGAGTTTCTAGGTTTTCTTTTGAATGGACTCAATGATGAAATGTTTGAGCTAAATGAATTGGTTGAATATTATATTGAAGATGAAAAACTTTTCGTTGACTTTGCTTTGAGCAATGATTCAAATAATGTATGAAACATAATGGAATAGAAAAATAAAGGACATCCAACCAGAAGGATCGACTTCACCAGTATACCGATAAGTGACATCTTCGGAGGGCAACTAAAGTCGAGCATTCATCGTAACGGGGACCACATTACTGAGAATATCCAGCCTTTCCTCACCCTGCCACTCAACATTGAGAAAGTGAAGACTGTCAGAGAAGCGCTTAAGGTACTCCAAGAACAGTTTAGAGGGACTGACTTCGTAAAAAATAAACGAGAAGGTCGAAGCGTGGGAGCAAATTACGCTCTGCAAACTTCCTGTTATTCTTTTTCATATGAAGTTTTTCGAATACAGCCTCGACCGTTGCATGAATATTATCAAGGTTTTGGATTTTGAATTCGACTTTAAGATTGATTCGACTTTGGCATCGTCGGAAACACAGTCTACAACAGAGAAGCAATACAAGCTATTCACCGTCATTTACCACAAAGGCAAAAATGCCAACATTGGACACTACGTGACCGATGCCTTCCACGTCGGCTCCAACTGCTGGATTAGGTACGACGATTCTTCGGTCCAGACCGTGCAAAAAGAAGACGTATTGAAACCCCAGGGAACGCGAGTTCCTTATTTGGTGTTTTACAGGAAAAGAGATATGATCCTATCCAAATAAGGTAGCTGCTTTTACGTAGAGTTCAGCGTCTGGAATCTTACGGAATTTCTCTTTTTGGTTTTTATTGAATTTGATTTTTTTTGGTTTTGATGATTTTTTTTATTCTTTCATTAGTGATAGGTATTGTTTAATTTTTACTGATATATGTATTTCATTCGTGCATTAAACATTTCTTGTTCTCAAGTTTAAAAAAAAAATTAGAATTTAATAAACTAGCTTTTTTACTGAAAAAATATTGTAGCAGTCACATTTTTCAGATGAAATTTCCTTTAAATCTTAATATTTTGAACAACTATTTTCGCATCTTAATGTTTCTTAGCGAAACACGGGTATTTTTCCTTTGAATTATTTTAGGTTTACTCCTTACCTGTTTCTTTACAACTTGACGACCAACTAGTGGCCAGGTTTTTTTTTTGCTGTTTTATGATGGCGAGCCCAACATATAACTTGAGAAGCAAAGGAGGAATGATTAATCAGGAGCAAAGTGCCGAATCGACGGTAAATAGAAATTCCCACCAAACAAATCAACGATTTTCAAATTTCTTTATCAACTCAAGGAGATGTTCCACCTACAGCATCATTGCCGGAGGTGTCATATTCTGATTTTTCACATCTTGGAGCGACTTCCTTGCCATTTTATGCGAACACAACTTCGGTACCACATCCAGGGAGAAACATTACAATGAGTACAATCACGAATTCCAATCCGGATTTAAATGAATGTTCAGCTTTGTCCCAGAAGCAATTAACAGAAAAAATCAGAGAAGTGAGAAAAACATTACTGGCTCTTTCCGAAATTAACAAAAATAGTAATTATGTTGAACACGTACCCGACTGTAACAATACGAAGAAGGGATAGTAGTAATGTACCTGGGTACGATTTTCAATCGAGATTTTGCCTTCCTTTAGGTTTAGCATAAAAACGAAAAAAATTTGGGTTGCCTAATAACCAAAATTCTCTGATTAGTGGGGAATAATAGTTGTCCTATACCAAATTGTAGTCAAATGAGTAATAGATCCAGAGAGAATAATTTCGGGGTTCTGAAAGCCTGTAAATCATTGCCTACCTTTAATAACGAGGGTTTTACACACCCTAGATTTCTTGAATTATATTGAAACATTCTTAAATGTTAGTCACGTAAGTTTCAACCAATTTACACTCTGCATCAGTAACTTGTTTGAGGGACCAGCAAAACTTTGGTTTGATGAATTCGCGAATACTTTTGATTATTATTATCAATAATTTCGAAAAGCTTTCTTGGATCAGTTTTGGGGAGCTACAAGGCAATTGCAACTGAAAATAAAGTTGGAGTCTGCGAGATATAGGGAAAGTGACGGTTCTTTTGTAAATTATTTCAATAAATATTTATTAATGGCCAGATATTTACAACCCCCCGTATAGTAGTAAACAACTAATAGCCACCATTGCGCGTCATATTTCCTCCGCACATTTCGGCGTTATTGGTAGGAACTGATTCGCTGTTATCGGCGGTCGACAGATTGCCACAGGCCGATTATTATTTTAATATAGAAAAAACCAAATGGGAAGGTCATGGTACCTCCCAAAACGGTAAATATAATACTAATACGTTTCCGGCGGTTAATAAAACATTTTCCTTACCGAACCATAAACATTTTCAAACAAAAAATATTTCATTGTTAGATTCATGAATTGTATCCGAAACTGCGGAAAACTAGAGTACATCCCAGACATAGGCTCGAACTTGGGTCGGATTTCTAATAGAGCCATTTATGTAAGTAATAATCCGGTGAATGAGTTATTAGAGGAGTGCGACTTTAATCATGAGCCCATCGATACACGTTCCTCCCAATCATCCTAGTGGAAATGTATAAATTCCAATTTTCGGCAATGATCGATACTGGAAGTACCATTTCCGCTATTTCTTACGATTTATGGAGTCAACTTTCAGACTTCTATGATATAATACCCCATTTTCCACGTTCAGGCATTAAAGTAGTGAGCGCTTTTAAGACAAAATTCAAAAAAGTATCGTTTCAAATATCACTCAGTTTCACGATCCAATTCGCTCACGAATCCTTAGTTATTTTGAGACTATATTAGGTCGGTAGCCAGACGGTTCGACGTGGGTGCTTTGTTCACTCACTCGAATTGACTGCCGTGTTGGTCGATGGTTTAAGCCAGCCCTAGTCTGAACTATCGATTTTCACTTGCTATAGTCCAACTCGTGTTAACACGTTAAAAGGTAAGACCTCGTTAGTCCTTAGCTCGCACAAGTTTCGACTTCTGAGGGTTGTCGTTCGTAGGGGTGCGACAGCTGGTTAAGTGAAAAACAAAACAAAAACAGATTTTAAAACAGAATTAACTTGAAAGAGAGGTGTTTGCAATTTGTTGTGAATGAAAAACTCAAAAAATTCATGAAAACAATTTTCCTCACCAATTTCCGCTTCTCATGACTATGTCGGCTCTAATAAACAAATCGTACCCCTACAAAATAGGAAACCCATTTACCGGATGTCTCGTTACTGTTTGTGAAAATAATTTTGATATTTGTCAACTGTTACTGAATTGTGGTTTACCGGGAAGAGTTTGTTAAAAGTCGTACTACTCAAATATAAGTGGATTTTTTTCGGATATACCGGGGCGCACGAACTGTTATGAACATTTCATAATATTAAAAAATTACAACGAATTTTTTTATCAAACCGTATCCGATACCAGTAGCACACCGAGCGGCAGTTAATGAAACCATTGCACGGATGGAAAGTTGGGGGGTGATAGATCGAGCATCTACACCTTAAATATCTCTCATAACCACTCTTGAAAAAGATGGTAGCGTTCGAGTTTGTCTTGATGCGACACTTGAATTCTGTTATGCAAATGGATCGTGGCGCATTGAAGACATTGTCCGTTCTTTGAATGGAAAAAAAATTCTGTCAAAGATCGATCGTTCTAACTCTTATCGTAGGAAATAAAACTTATCAGTTTTGTGTTCTGCCATTTGGGATCTCAACAGCGGTTAACTCTTTTACGCAGGCAATTTCCACCATCTTTGGGGAAAAGTACGATGACTTTTTGCTCACATAGATTGACGACTTGCTCGTGATGTACGAGTTGTTCCAGGATCATTTGATACATTTGGAGAAAGTGTTTTCAAGGTTGAAAGAAGCGGGTCTAACTGTTAAAGGAGAAAAATGCCGCTTTATTCAGAAGGAAGTGCATTTTTTAGGCTACATCGTGAGTCCATTAGGTATGCGCTCGGATCCCGAGCGAATACAAGGAATATCGGACTACCAACGTCCTAAGAATGTTAAGAAATTCCTTGGGTTTGTAATTATGATATAGGTCTTTTTCCCCCAGAATGGCCGAGCTGTCCGCTCCTGTTACTCATTTACTAAGAAAGTCTTCACCATGGCAATGGGGAGAGGCGCATGAAAAGTAATTTCAAGACTTGAAGAAAGAACTGGAACGGGCTACGTTATTATACCACCCTGATCTGGATTTACCCTGGCATGTCGTAACAGATGCCAGTGATTATGGAATTGCAGGCAAACTTTTACAAATTGTGGACGGGGAGAGAAGAGTCGTTGCATGGGCAAGTCGCATATTATTGGATGGGAAAAAAATTACAGCGTCAATGAAAAAGATGTCCTCGCCGCCCTCTGGTGTATACAAAGATGGAAACATACTTGTTGTCGAACAAATTCACATTATATACAGATAGTAGGACGGTCACTTACCTCATGGAAATTGTTCATGTCCCAGGACGTGAAAATGGTCAAGGGGGTGCGTTGTCGCGTTTTGCTTGCGGACGTTTACCGACCCATCTGATAAGTGTTTTCAGCTCTATCAATTGAAGCTCTCAAAACTTTTGATAGGTACACTGAATAACATTGTGAAGTACTAGAGTGAGGATGAATACCTCTCAGGAATTATAACCAATCTTCCATTAGACCCGGATTTACAAAAAAAGTTCGTTCTCCATTACAATATTTTGTATGAAAGGGGGAACTCGCCTTCCGAAATACTTCTTTGTATACCAAAAAGTATGATAAAAGAATTAGTTTTAGGATATCATGCGCTGGAACATTTTG
Source organism: Leptinotarsa defecta (assembly GCA_015342085.1). Classification (NCBI taxonomy): domain Eukaryota; kingdom Metazoa; phylum Arthropoda; class Insecta; order Coleoptera; family Chrysomelidae; genus Leptinotarsa; species Leptinotarsa defecta. Next base: position 9,447 of record WOGO01007571.1, read on the forward strand.
GGGGTTACAAAGTTTGGGTAGCTTTATGTGATGAAGTTTATTTTCATAACATACCTCTGAATGTTGTTCTCTTACAATAAAAAAATACCTAAAACTTGTGATATTTGTCAAAAAGCAAAGATATCAAAACTACCTAACCCGCCGAAAATCCAAAAAATTCAGGAATCTTAAAATGACTTATTGTCTATTGATATCCTGGGCCCGCTGATTCGTAGTCGTGGAAGCACTTCTTATATACTAGTGGTATTAAATGTCTTTTCGAAATATGTGACACTATACCCCTTGAAAAGAGCGATTTCTAGGACCATGTTAAATCGACTGACGACTATTTTCCATTACATGGTCCGCCTTTACGTGTCTTTCATGACAACGCCACCCAATTTACTTCGAAGATTTGGAAAAAAAAACATTGACTTAGGCATAAAACTAGTGTTCATATCGGTCAGTCATCCCATGGCTAATCCGTCTGAACGCTGTATGCGAGAAATTGGTGGGATATTGTGGACCTATTGTCATGAACGCCATAATAAGTGGGCTTCTATTCTCTATTTCAGGTTTTTCTGTACCACGTCGTACACGAATCGACGGGGTTTTCACCTGCCGAATACTGTTCCTTTTTAAAGGTTCATACTGGATTAAAAAGAAAGTTTCAGAGGATACGTACGTATTGAATCACGTCGACAGATCAGAGGAACGCGGCACCTTTCGTGCCAGTCATTTAGCAAAACATGGGCATTTTTCCTTTGAATTATTTAATGTTTACTCCGTTGAAATATATTTTTGATACATCCTTTATATATCTGTATGATGGGTTGCTTGCCTCGATATGTCTAAAGACCGCGCACCTATCGGAATGTACAGAAAAACCGGCACCGTTTTTATATCGGAAACTATTTTATTGAATTGCGTTAGAAGAGAGAGGTTTGTTGAAACGAAGTAAAAGTCCGTGGTTTTATTGTTACCCACGCGTTATTCAGTTTAACAGTGTCAGGCCCTTCGCGAACAGTTTCTGAGGGTCAGACGGGTCAGGCGGGAGGAAGGGAAAGATGGAGCTTGCAAGTAGCCGAGATAAGGGCATAAACACAATATCGGTACAGAAGGAACTCGACAGTGGTGCAACGTAAAATACGTTGTAATCGTGTGTGTGTTTGTAGGTGTGCGGTTGGATTATTGCTGCTTTATTTCGGTTTAGTTCAGTTCGTAAAGCATAAGTTGTGCTTAGTATATATCAAAAGACAAATAGAAGGTTGTCGGACGATATGAATATGGAAAGCAAACATTGTTGGAGAGACGTTGGTCCTAAAAAAAGAATGAGTTTGAGTATAAGGCGAATTAGTGCAAAAACAAGAATCGCTAGGCTTCCAAATACAAGTAAGTAAACATTTTTTATTTTCAAAGAATTTTTTTTATGAACCGAAACTAGAATTTTATTGGAGACGTGAAAAGTTTATTTACGCCGTACATAAAGTAAAAATTTTACGCGTAGTTTATAAAGTTCAACTTTATGCACTAGGGCGTGAATTACATTTTTTGTACTCACAACATATCATTCATGTGTTCCATAAATAGTATTTTTCTTTTTTTTTTCTGATTGATTCGGCCGTTACTTGATGAAGATCCATAGTAATTTCAAAAACTAA
>WOGO01007572.1:0-11085 GCA_015342085.1 Leptinotarsa defecta
TTAGCCGCGGTTACCCATCTGTCTTATTTGTTACCGACAGATGATTTAGTCTCCTCTTGTGGTTTGTGAGGTGACAATAAGAGTAAATTTGTTATGTAAATATTTTTTTGTATATCGATTTTGAAGTTATCATGAGACTATCATTTTTGTGACAGCATGCTTCTAACTTCGTGGATAGAGATTATTTCTTCTTTATTCTTTACGACTGCATAGTAATCCAGTAATCTAGATGTGACTATTGCGTTATGTATTCAAGATATTTTTGTTAATAGATAGAAATAAAATTCATTGAAATGATGAAGGATAAAATAATTTCAATGATTTTTTGTCCGAATGAGAATTTCCATAAATTTCAGATTATTTCGACACTTCTGTCAGTTTCAATTTCATGTTTCTTATTAGTCAGTTTGCTATGCTTGAAGACCGACAGTAAACAAATCAAAAAAAATGAACTTCAAATGTTCAAGTCAGTCTCGAATATACCTACACAGTAGGTTGGAAAAATCCAACGTCCTTGGTGGTATTAGCCAGGAGAGTAGTTTTTTGTGATAGGCGTCAGTCCATTCAATCTACTATATAGGTATATTCGAGACTGGCTTGAACGTTTGAAGTTGATTTCTTTAGATCAATTTCATGTGTTTCGTGGCTCCATATCTCAATAAATATTTGTTTTACTGTAACGTGGTATATATTGATTGATAGAGAATTTTGTTTTCTATTCATTGAAGCTGGTGGCATTTTTTCCACTATAATATTGTGCCTCGCATTACTTTGTAATGACGTTGAGCCATTTTCAGCCAATTTTTCTCTACGAATTCAAGTTGAACCAAAGCGGTGCCAAAACGGCCTGAAAAATTGCCATTTGGCAATTACAGTGTTAATGAACGCACTTTTCGACGTTGGTTAGCGGAATTTCGTTCCGGAGATTTCGGTCTCGAAGATGAGCCCCAAAGTAGTAGACCCAAAGCGATCTAGGACGAGGATTTGAGGACCCTGCTGGTGACTGAGCCATTACATGGCGGAAGAACTAGGCGCCAGTTCCCATGGGTGTTTTAACGGTTCAAAACGTGTTGTTTCAAAAAGTTCGAAAAATGGGTGTCCCACGATTTGAAAGATCGACAGAAATTGACACATTTTGTACAGGATCGTGAAGTAAAGTAGATCGATCATCTTCAACAACAGAAGACGTTTAGGGCTTTGATTGGACATCGATGAGCCACCCCAAACACTTCCAAAGGGCAAAAACCCACCAAAAAAGACCATGGTTATTGTTTGGTGGTCTGCGGCTGGTGTGATTCATTATAAATTTCTGCAACCTGACTGAATCATCACAGTAGAGTCGTATCGTGAGAAATGCATCGAAAATTGCATCAGCAGCAACCAGTACTGTTCAACAGACGAGGTTCAATCCTGCTCCACGATAACGCCCGACCGCATATTTCACATATCACTTTCACAAAATTAAACGACTTGATCGTCGAAATTCAGCCTCAATCACCATGCCCCGCATAACTCTTGCCTACCGACCACCAACCTCTCAAGCACTTCGATCTTTCTCACCGGAAGAACCTTCGCCAATCATGAGCAGGAAAAAACGGCCTTCGTCGACTTCATCGAATACTAAGCACGCAATTTTCATACTAATGGAATTGATCGACTCCTGTTAAATTGGCAGAAGTGAATTGATCCAAATTAGGCTCATTTCGATTGAATCAAATGAACATTCACGGAGATGTGACAGTTCAAAGTAGACTCATGAGAATTTACAAAACTTTTGAAACAACCAATGCGGCCATGATCAGATGCTTGTTGATTAATTCACTATTGAAGCATGAGAAAAATGAACAGTCGATATCAACGAGGTTTTTGTGACCAAGAAATATCTTTCATCTACCTCATAGATCGTGTGGTGGTCTATAACAGTGTTTTAGTCAGTCGTCACTGGGAATTTGAGATTAAACATTCGTTGAGGATTATGTCTGCCACGTTTGGTACTCCATGTTCCTTTGAAACACAGTCTGAACTGTACTTCCTTCAATAGTATTTTCACAGTTCTGGTGTTTGGAAATAGATACTTTTCAGCTCGTCAACTGTTCTTGTTATTGAACAAAATATGTCCTCAAAACAGGATTAAGTATAACGGAAAGTGGTTATTGTTTTTGTAAGCTCTTACAGCGTTAATTCTATCGATATAACTTCGCACCCTCCACTAAAATAGAATTGGTTCCAAGTTTGTTGCAACCAAACCCGCCTGGACATTAACAGAGCAATATTGTTAAATCAATGTAAAACAATTACCATAACAACCTAGAAGCACTTACTCTATCGACATAATAGAGTATTTCAGCAGTTTGTGAAGTATTAGCGGGGACCGTAACGGCGATTTAACTTTTCATATTTCGAGCTCTAAATTGGATTTACTACGAAATTTAATCAGCAATTATCGGCTGGCACGCAGTCTAAACTGCTTTTACTACCCTAATACGGTGGCAGTAACATAAATATGAATGTGTTGCATGTTCATACGAGGGTTCTGTTTTCCTAGAGCGAGGCGGAAACCGGAAAATGATGGGGATTTTGTTTTGTAGTAAACTTCCAGAGTAGAAGTTAATCCGATTCTTTTAGAGCATTAGACTGAGTGTGTTTATTCCGGTGAAACACTCTGCTTAATATTCTGTTGTGATGAATAGAGGTAATTCCCCAAGATTAAAGACAGTTACATCACATAAAGAGGAAAAACGTCTTCGAATAGAAAGACTTCATTAATATCCAATGATTATAATGAAATACTTTGAACACTTTGGACAATTCACTTTATTATTATATCTAGTCTATTCTGCTTTTCACTATTGCCAGTATCAGTTGCACTGAGGAAAACTCGAGGACATAACTGTGTCTTGATCGAGAGCAATAGTTCACCCATTTGCTTTTCATGAATGACCTCAAACTTCATGCTCCTGAAGAAAAATGTTTTTCGAAGGTTATGAAAGGCTACATGTATGCTAGCGATATGGAATTTGAGATAAAAAAATGTGTAACTATGTCATCGAGCCACCACTTCAAATCCCCAAAGATCACTTCACTTTGCGGCTACTCAAAAACAAGTCGATAAGACGATTTCCATCTGCCACAGGTCTCACTAATGAAACCTGTGGCAGATGGCAATAGAAATATCTCAATATTTTTAACTGCCCTTCCTATAACATCGGATCAAAACTAAAAACTTCTATTTTGCAATTCTTGATCAAACCCAGGAGGTTATATGGTAAAAGCAGAAAGCGAATTTTAATACTTTGCACCAAATTTTAGAGTAGCAGAAGCAGAATCTGCATCAGGAGAGAAGAGAGCAAACAATCTTTTCATGAGTTGGTCCTGCTAAGGTTTATGGTCGGACGATAATTCGTCCAAACCAGAGGCAAAAATGCCTTGCATGGTTGATTGAAATATATCCCCAGGAATAAATGATGAACTCATGGTGGGAATCTTGCATCTTGAACATCTGACAACTCCAATAAGATACTACTCCAAAACTGTCCATTCCGACCTAGATGTCTACAGGTTACGTCAAAGAATCAGAAGAAAAGTAATATTGAATTGGTTATTAATGCCTTTATCATATTTATATTTATATGTTCATCATTGTTTTATGATCATTTGTCTACAAACTGATGAAGGAAAATGAATTTCGTAAAATTCAGTGATCATTAAGGAAAGTAGTTAATGGTGATAAATGTAAGAATATATTGTCTTCATTCATACTGATAGAGTTACTTTATGCTACTCTCCTACTCAACCAGTATATAAGAAATCGGAATTCAAAATTCAGAGTTATAAATCTAAGATTCAAAATTCAAAATTCAAAATTTGCCGTTGACTGTTTGAAATGTGTAAAATGTTTGCAGATTTTTGTTAGTTTAGAATGAACATCAGATGTAGATATTCTCAGTGGTTGTTCAGTTTGAAGTTATCCGTAATATTCAGTTAATATTTCCAGAGCTTTCCTGAGGATAATTTTCATAAAATATATGCTTTACTATCGAGAGAATACTAGCATTGAATTTTTTATCTTGTATATTTGTTAATATACAATTTTGCAATATGTATATGATTCATATGGTGACATTTATTTTCAATTCGACATACAGTTTATTGTGATATTGGAGAACGATTTGGGAAAGTTCAATTTAATTATATACCTTTCTTTTCACGTATACAACTTCTATTCATATTCAGTGAGTTTCATTTCGATTTTAGTTTCATTTCCATTAATATTACCAACAAAAATAATATTTAATACTTATAGTATGATCCTCTAGTATGAAGTTTTTCCAAGTTCCAGCTTTCCAAAGTCGTAATATTGAATTGTGTAAGACAGTTCCAGATTTATATTCGGAATTATATTCCTCAGATTAAGATGAAGCCACAATTTTTTATCGCCAGACTTCAACCTCGCATGTTGACGATATCAATATATCGTGGAACATTTTAGTGGATACTTGGGTTCAATCGATAAATAAAAGGATAATGGCTTCTATAAATACTTTCATAGCGAAGAAGCTCCCAGATATTTTTTACCATAACATTAGATTTCAATATTATTTTTTTAAAGATTGGTTGAATGGGTAACTTACTCAATGACGTATTGTTATAACGTATTCAAAAACACACGTGTTTATTATAATGGATTTTGATCAAGTATCGGTCAGATCTAACATAGTATTATTGATATATTCATTTTAATGGATTAATGAAAACTTTTGTATTGGTAACATCTTATTTGGACATTTTCGTCAATGATTTTTGTAGGTTCATCATATTGAAACTATTTTTTCTAGATTATGGCGGATGCACCAGAGCAACATAGACCTGCAGTTCCTGAAAAATTTGTTGGCATTTGAAAATCTACACTGAAAAGTGGGTGGATTTGAACATTTCGAGTCGTCAAATACTATCGTATTTTTATTTTCAGACGTAGCAATGTTTTATTTGAACGTATCTATGTAATTTTGGAAAAAGTAGCAAGTGTATTCCATGGCAAGAAAACCATTATTTCTTGGCACAAACCGATAAAGGGAAAGTGAATTTCGTGAAATTCAGTTATGATGAAGAAAAGTAGTTATTCAATGGTGATAAATGTTATAATATATTGTCTTTATATATACTGGCGGAGTTTAGCTTACGCTAACCTTGCACTAAACCAGTATTATGATCAATCTACAATTGGTATGAGATACGTATCTTCATAAAACAAATCTAAAAGAAAGTTAAAAGAAATGTATCAACGTCTTGCAGATTGTTGTGTCCACGGTTGTAGCATTATATATTCATAGTAAATTTTGGAAGTGATAGCATCCTGATATTATATTTCCTGATATATTTTCATAAAAAAGTGGAATGTTTTGATACGGCGAAGATGGTAACCAAAGTTGATATTTGTTGTAAACTTAATGACGTGGAGTGAGATTTTTCGTCAAATCTTCTGGTGTTTCATTGAAAGATAGTTTGGAAAGGAAATGTCCTTGAAGCAACTGTCGCCTATTATCCATTTTCAACCATTCGATGTCATCACCTCCTCCCGATTTTGATGATATAGATGTACTGACTATACGCACTTTGGACTTTTTGTTGTAATGTAGCCAGGGCTACTTTGAATGCCCAGGCTAGTCAGTAGAAAACGGTGTGGGTTCTTTGGACAACTTTGCTCGTTTTTAATTTTTAATGTGGCAACAAGTGAAGATATGAATATTAAATATTTGTATGGCTGGGCGCCAGCAAATATCAAACAGTATTCAGAAACTAGAGCTAACTAGTATTGTTTTTCAGGCGATATGGCTCTAATATGTAAGTAATCCTTCTGGAAGTGATGAATAACAATCTATGCAAGAAATATTCTTGGGAAAGTATAGAGAATAAGGCAGACAACGGCTGAAAAATGATAAGCGAAGTAAACTGAGAAACAAACAATAACAACTATTTCAACCTAGCGAGGAATTTTCGGATCTCCAACGTCGATTGGCAATAGGAGAATGTGTAAGTACTGGTCAAAGCAGTTAGTCAGGGAGCAAACATATATTCTTGTACATTTCAGGTATGGTTTTCTATGGAACGGAAGATTCCCATTACTATGATGTAAAATGAATAAAATCAACTTGTAACTGAATTACATTGTTAATATCCTTTGAATAAAAATCTTAAAAGGTGAGGTAGTGTTTTGAAAGGTCACATAGGAGCAGTTTTGATCTAGTGCTAAATTGAAACGTAACATTATATGAAACTATTTCATTTCTCAATATGTATCTATAGATTCATCATTTATCATTCAAATTCAAGCTCTCGGTAAATTCATTCACCATTAGCCAAAGCTTTGACAACCAAACAGTATCACTTTTCAATTTTACTAGACTGAATCCCAGAAATAACATATTCGTTTGAACTCACTAAATTATTTATATAACTTTCAGCATGAAATACCTTCAATAAAATACGATTCAAATTTTATCATTTATGTTAATAGTTACATCTGAAAAATTTGCATGAATGAGATTAACGAATAAATTGTTGTTTTGATTATCTGTAGTAATAATATTTGTGGGCATAATAATTAGCATTGTCAACTCTAAAGGGTTCGATTTTCTTCTATTATATCTATTTTTTCTCCTTTGTCTTTCATTCAACCACCAGCCACTGCTGATGATTTCCATCCTCAAAGCATTTCGGCATTTCAAAACTAATATGTCATTTTCAGTAGGTATCAAAGCGTAGAGTTTGCAGAAGATCTGCAGAAACTATATTCATAATATTATTTGGATTTTAACTTCCCACAAAAGCAGCAGTATTCGATTCTGATAGTTAAGAAACAGCTTATCATGAAAAAATTGAAAAATTCCTCACAGATGAACTCACATGTTCCTTCTTGCAACCAAAGAGAGATTGATACATGTTTTTTGATTCCTCTGTTTATAAATTCGATGACAATATGTCATCAACTTCTTCATTGTTTGCATGAATAGAGACATTTCATTTTCATTTTCGAAATTGATTTTTGTTCAGTTATTCAGTTATTCCCTGAATAATTTTGTAACAAAAACGTTCAATTTCGTGTCAAAAATTTGATTCCTAGTTGATACGTACAGCTTATCGATATAGTGGATGAGAACTGCACTCATTTTATAGGGTGTTTCAAATTTGATCTTCACCATTGGGATTTGGGACACTATGAGAGATACGAAGATGGTTGAATTGGAGCAAAGTTGTGAATTTCCCTGTCTAACAATATGCCGTTAAAAAAGTTCTGAAATTCTGAAGGCATTGACTTTGATGTTCCTAAATTTGACTTTCTCAACGGCATATTGTCATTCAAGTAAATGCGCAACTTTGCCCAAATTCAACAATCTTCGTATCTCTCACAGTTCCCGAGATCCCAATGGTGCGGATCGAATTTGAAACACTCTATATTAGTGGTCAACCTATTGTAAAATCATCGAAGAAAAGTAAATATTGATCATCAAATGCTAATAGTGCATTGAATTCAAAAACTTATGAAAGAAATGTGAGTTTGGGGTGAATTTTGGTAAAAAAAAAATTTATAATTTTTTTGAATTTCTTGTCTTTTTTGAACCTAATTTTTTATTGCCAAGCAAATGTTTGAGTAGTCACGTAGTTGATCATACAGAGCAAACTCCTATGCAAACCACATAATTATTCAATTTTCTTTTTATAATAGTACATCATATCTTGAATCCTTTTATTATCAATATATGAGTTGCAGTGTGGATGTGACAACAAAAATTTTCATATAGAAAAATACATCACCCATTTCATATGTCTATACAAAAAGGATTTATTGTCCCCCTAAGCTACAGGAGTGCTATAAATTTATCTTCCAGATTAGAATGTACCCAAGAAAATTTACTGCATTCTTATAACGGATAAATGAAAACCGCCGCTGTTTTCATCATAATAAAATTCATGGAAATTGCTTTCCTTGTCACGGTATATCTGTTTAACAATGAGTGATATAAGGAAAACTTGCTTGATGAGACAGGAGAATAATGAATAGTTCTACATTCATCAATAATAAATGAAAAATGTATTGATGTTATTTATCGATACACATGTATAAAAATAAAATTGTGTTGAAAGAACTAATCGCTGGAATACAAGACATTTTTTAAGATCTTTTTTATTTTTCAACATAGTCTCCCAGCGATGCTTCCATCGCTGTAATTGCAGGTGATTGCTTCTTCATTTGACGAAAATATCTGTCCTCCGAACACAACTTTTGGATAAAGGAACAAAAAGGAGTCGCTTGAGGCTGGATCTGGTAAGTGAGGCGGATGGTCAAGCAGTTCAAACCGTAATTCGCCATGGCAACCGCTGAGGTGTGGGACGATACATTGTCTTGGTGAAACAGGATTTCATTTATGCAACTGTGGGTGTTTTTCCGCAAGTTCTGTCTTCAGCTTGTCAGGTAACGATGCGTAGTAAGCCATCTTCCAAATGGACTGGGCGTTTCAACGTGGGTGCTTTGTTCACTCAGTCAATCGACCGATGTGTGTGAGTCAATGGTTCAAGGCACAGGATAAACGCTCGATTCTCACTTGCTATCGTCCAACCCGTGTTAGGAATTACACGTTAGAAGATAACACCTCGTTAGTATTTACCTCGCACCCGTTTCGACTTCTGAGGTTTACTGTTCGTAGGAGTGCGACAGCTGGTTAACGAAAAAAACATATTTTAAACATATGTACTTCAGTGCACTCTATGTTTGTATTGAAATTTTTTTGTGAGGTATTACGAATGTTTTCTAATAACAAGCAAAATGAATTATTGAAATTGAAACCATGGCGCATAGCAGGAAGATTTTATCAGTGATTTTTTTCCAAACATCTAAATTTGCTGACCTTCAAAACGAAACAATATTTTTTTAATTTGGATAAGAATATCGATAATGGATTCTGAACAGCATTATTTCGGTTCCGTGTGACTGATGTCTTTCTAGGAGGATACAACAAAAAAATAATTTTTTCAAAGCTTTTTCTTCCGTACATAAATTCTAGAGTTCATAGAACTCTTCAAGATTGTAATTTTCCAAGGTTCTAACTGAATTTTGACCAGATATAAGCCGTTAATAACTCAAAATGCCGGAAATTTCAAATATTTTTCATTTCATCAAAATCGCACCTTCAGGACTGAACTTGTACATTTTCAATTTCAATTTATTCAGTGTAGTGAACATTTATCAACCAAAATAAATTATTATAAGCAAAGAATTCCAGTAAGAGACGAGGGCATCTAGGCATGAAATGTCTATTCTATGACCCAATCTCAACTGCTTTCTTCATGTAATTATATAATAAATGTTGATTACAACGAGTGTTTCAGAGTAAACAGACAAAAGAAAGCCAGGAAGACGAGAAGAGGGGAAATATAGTTTTTAGAAACAAAACATCGAATTTTTCGGGATGACTCACTATAATTTTTTTATGTTTTGCTTGTAGTAACTAATTTTTTTTGTAGATTTCAGTTCAACTGGAAGGACCTTGTATAATTCAAGTGAGAAATAAAAGAACAATCTTTGAGTAATTTTTTTTTGAAAAGTTGTGAATAGATGTGTTGGGTTTATTTTGATCTGGTTATTCTACTGTTATGATTTTAAAAAGTGTTACTTTGAAAAAATATCTTTTCAAGGCACTAATATTCATAGAGCTCACGACATTTCATGACATTCAATTCTTTGTATAATAAAATAGTGGAATAAATCCATTTTCTTCTGAAGATCAATTTCAGTAACATGTTTTGAGCAGTTTGAAGATTTTCAAGTGTAGTTTTGAATGTTCCACCACGAGCTGTTATGCAATATGTTAATTGGTTTGGCTGGTACATTATATAACATCATAAGCGTTTTATTCGTAAGAATGTCTCTCAAGAAATAGAATTTATGAAATAATATACGACTTTTTCTGTAATATATGTAACGTGATCATTTCATTTCGAATGTTTGTCTATAATTACACTTAAATATTTCATATTGTCAATTTTTTGTATATTATAACATTGTAGATTATGTAATTTTAGAAAGAATTCTGTGAAGGTTGATCCACAATAGTTGGAGAAAATGTTATGCATTTTGTTTCAGGTTGGTTCGAGCTCAACAAGTAAGGTGTCCCTTGAAGTCTCTGATTTTGACAAACTGTATATATAAATAAGGAACAGTATTGGGCCAATTACTGCTTCTTGTGGTACTTCAGTCTCTACAATAAATTCATTGCTTGAAACTTAACCTATTTTAACTTATTGAGTTCTATTTGTGAGATAGTTTTTAATAAGGTCTGGAACTACTTCTCGAATTCCATACCTTTCTAATTTAACGACTAACTTGTGATGCGAAACAGTATCGAAGACCTTGGCCAGATCAAGAAAAATTGCCAAACATTTTGATGATCTGTACATGAATATGTACTTCATGAGAACGAATGTTTCTATTGTTTATTTTTTGTGAGGTATTACGAATGTTTGCAAATAACAAGCAAACTGTATCATTGAAATTAAAACTCCTAATGCATCCCAGCGGAATTGTATTGGTGAATTTTTTTGAAAGATCTAAATTTGCTGACCTCCAGAACGGAACATAATATTTTAAATTTTGGCAAAGATATCTATACTGGATCTGAATCAGCTTTGTCTCGGTTCCGTGTGTCTTCGTGATTTTGGTAAAGATACCTATACTGAATCTGAAACAGCTTTGTCTTGGTTCCGTGTGTATTCGTAGAAGAAGAAGTCAATATTTTCTTGTACTCAGGCTCATTCTTTGAAGACAATGCATTGGTGATTGAATGATTGAATAGAACTGGCCGATACTTGATGAAAATCTATATTAAAACTCATTAATACAGTTTATTGTCTGATTTCCAATATATAGGGTTTCACAAAAACCGCGACACGTGTTTCGCTATACAATAGCTTTCTTTACCCCAAATTTCTACGCTTGAGGAAGCTATTGTATGAGTTTTTTCATTCGTGATTCAGGCTAGGCCAAGACGAAATGGCGCTCTCCGGTCTCCGTTGACAATTTGTTTCTAGGCT